>PITA01002579.1:0-52673 GCA_004023965.1 Spilogale gracilis | reverse complement strand
AGCACCTAGCCTGGGACTAGCACATGGTAGGTACCCAATAAATAAATTTCTTCTCCCTTTATCTTAGAGAAAATTGAATCTGGTCTCCTCGAATGGATCCTGCCCTGAGTGTCAGGATACAGGACTAGAGAGTAGCCCAACACAGGCAGGACGAGTCATCTTCCGGTCCTCCGGTTTTCCAACAATTACAAGAAGGTAGTGACTGTCCGGAGCTGGTGGGGAATAGGAATGGATCACAGTGAAACATGAAGGAACTTTCAGGGATAGTCAGTATGTTCTTTACATCATGCTGGTGGGTTCACAGGTTTGTACATGTCTCAAATTCACCAAATTGTACACCTAATAAGTATGGATTACTCTGGATCAATGATACCTTAACAATGTTGCTGAAATAAAAAGGAAGGGAAGACTTTCTGCTGTACTTATCTCCCTGGGTTACTGGGTCTAGGATTAAATAATAAGATTAAATAATAATCATAGAAGCACTTGAACTAATAAGAATTAAAGAGATGGAGTATGTTCTATTGCTGGTGACTTTTTGTTCCCTCCAGTAGCTAGTGCTTATTCAGAGGTAGAGAGTAAGAGCTAAAGGATGCATGGGGAACCAATATGAAGATTTTCCTGAAAAAGTGACAAGCCAGATGAGAAGGGGACTGTATGAGTCAGTTTTTTTCCAGAGAAACAGAACCAACAGGGTGTGTGTGTGTGTGTGTGTGTGTGTGTGTGTGTGTGTGTGTGTGATTTATTACATGGAATTGGCTTGTGCAATTATGGAAGCTGACAATTCCTCAGATCTGCCGTGGGCAAGCTGGAGGCCCAGGAAAGCTGCTGGTGGAGACCTAGTCTGAAAGGGGAGGCTCCAGCCCCGAGGAGAGCTGATATTGTAAACCCAGTCTGAAGGCTGGAAAACCAATGTCCCAGTTCAAACATGGGCAGGAGGAGCTCCCTCTTACCGTCTTCTTGTTCTGTTTTATGGATTGGATAAACCCCCCTCATGAGGGAGAGCAATTTTCTGTATTAAATTCACCAATTCAAATACTAATCTCATTCAAAACAGTTCACAAATACAACCATGTTTGACTAAATATCTAGGCATCTCCTACCCTAACAGAGCTGACCGAAGAATCAGCCATCTTGGGGACTATTACTTATTGAGCTCCTATTTACAGCAACCTCTATTATCCCCCTGGCATAGATAAAACCCAAAGGGACCAAGAGATGACATGACTTGCCCAAGTACACAGGGCTTCCAAAATGACAGAGCCGGATTTAAACTTCGTCCCATCTGAGTCTACCGTGCCACACTCCGCTTTTTATAATCCCAAAGCTCAGAGGTGAATGAGCCCTTATGGATTATCTGGTCCCCATCATTGGCATTACTGAAATCTAGACATGAAGCGGTGAGCTGGGGTGGCACACACGTTTGAGAGAGCCCACAGCTCCAGCATCTGCCTTGGGCTCCTGCTGCATCACACTGCAGGGTTTGGGTTTGGGTGGAATCCAACCCTATCTTTGGCCACTTCTAAGTCCAGCCCAGGAGGGAGGAAAAGCTATGGGAGGTCATGTTCTGCCTGCCTCACCAACTCCAGAGAATGTTCCCAGAGGTGGCCCCAACCTGCCCCCTCACCATGTCCAGCCCCTTCTTCCCAGACTATCCTGCTAGAGAAGCCCAAGTATTTCACAAGCAGCCAATTAACACCTCTTTTCCTCCTCTTGGAGGAGAAAATGAGGCTCAGACTACCTAAATTCAGGAGTGTGGGATGGCCTAGCAGGATCGTCTCCTTTGCCGGGGGCTAGTTGCCCTTGGAGGAAACTCATGTCTTTAAGGCTATAAATGATTGGATTCCAGGACACTAGTGAGCTCCAGAGAAGAGATCAGAAGAAGAAAACCTAGTGGGAGAAGGGAAAGGAGAGGGAGCCTTACCTGAAAGACACCATCCCCAGGGAAAGTTCTTCCCATGCTAATACTAGCTAGCATGTACAGAGAACTTACTGAGCAGTGTGCCACTATTCTAAGGGACTCAGGTTATCTCAGTTATTATGTTGCCCAATAAGCCAGGTTCTTGTATGACCCCATTTTACAGGTAAAGAACCTGAGGCAAAGTTGGTAAACAATTCCCAAGATCACACAGTTGATAACTAGTGGAGCTTATTTTCCACCTCTGGCCATCCTGCTCTAGAACCCGTGTACCAACACCTGCACAGCAGTTTCCAGCTTACAACGTCTCCACCAATTGTCTCATTTGAATTGTGTAACATGCCTGTGAGTTAGATTTTGCTACTTTCCTTGGTCTCCATCTTTATCAAATGAAGTTCCCAGAATGAAGAGGCTCACCCAAGTCTACCCAAAGAATCAACAGTAGATGAGGGAGAGGCTCACTGATTCATTAAAAAGCTCTTTATTGAGGGGCGCCTGGGTGGCTCAGTTGGTTGGGCGACTGCCTTCGGCTCAGGTCATGATCCCGGAGACCGGAGATCGAGCCCCACATCGGGCTCCCTACTCGGCGGGAAGCCTGCTTCTCCCTCTCTCACTCCTTCTGCCTGTGTTCCCTCTATAGCTGTGTTTCTCTCTGTGAAATGAATAAATAAAATCTTTAAAAAAAAAAAAAAAAAAAAAACTCTTTATTGAAAACCTACTATGAGCTAGGCAGAGCCTCTGCCTTCAGGAAGCTGCACACTGTCCAGGGAAACAAGCAGTTATAATACAATCTGACATTTTTATCATTTTCATTTTTATTATTTTTGTTGAAGTGTAATAATGCAATAAAGTTTACAAGTCCAAGTGTATAGTTGCATCAATATTAAAGATGAACATATATGCATATACACACAGCTGTGTATAAGTATATCTGAATATGTGACTCTGAATCAGGATACAGACTTTTTCCAGCACCACGCAAGCCTCCCTCGGTACCAAGGTCATTGTTATTCTGACCTCTTTCACGGTGAATTTGTATTGCTGGCCTTCACCTTCATTGACATAGACTTCCAGATGTGGACCGTTACATACCTGCCTTTTCTTACTCGACATTGACTCGTGTTGCCTGCATCCTAGTCTGTGCTTTCGACTGCTGTACCGTATTGTGTCATATGAATACGCCGTGCGCTGCACGTTGGTCCCCCAGGATGCCAACTCTGAGACAGATGAGCATGTGGTATTGTTACTGAGCCGTGCCCTGGAGATGACAGCTGGGGCAGGAAGAGATGGGAAGCAGGGATGGGAACACGGAGATGTCCAGAGTGCGGTGCAGACCCAGGACCACCTCAGAGGACCCCACAGGGAGTCTGGAGGCTAGAATGGCCTGTGTTAGCTGGGCTGTGTGGGTGTGGGCTGCCCCGGGAACAGCAGCCTTGGCAAAGCGGCTCTCTGCGGCCCAGGCCAATCTGGAAGGGCCAGAGAGCCCGAGGCTTGTCTGCTGGCAGCATTCCCAACAGCTGGGGCAATTCCCACCTTGAAGACGGATCTGGACAGCACAAACCATGACCACACTTTGATATATTTCTCCATTCTCCTGTTGATGGACATTTGGGTGGACTCCAGTTTGCATTATTATGAATAGTGCTGCTATGAACATTTTTATAGATGTCTTTTGATGGACATAACCACTTGTTTCTGTTGGACACATGACTAGGAACAGAAGTGCTTGATCCGTCGTAGGGTATATAAAAATTTACACTTCCATCAGCAATGTATGAGAGTTTCCAACTCTCATGATTCCAACACCTAAGATTAAATTCTCTTTAATTTTAGCCATTTTTGTGGGTGGGTGTTTAGTGGTATCTCTTTATGGTTTTGATTTGCATTCCCTTGACTAGCTTAACATATAGCCATCAAATACGGCCCAGACTCCCATGTTTGGACAGGGTGTGGTCAAATTTGAACCCCAGGTAGTTGGTTCTAGAGATACACTGTCTCTCCCTGCACATGTATCTATTTCTAAGGATTGAGCTACTTCTGAAGTAATCATTGGCCCCCTCCCTGGAGGTCTGGTATGTATTTGTTACCTTTTGGGGCAAAGGCTGCTTGTGGGTTCTGACAGTCAGTTCCTTCTTCCTTCTTGTTCTCATATACTTTCTGATCAGGCATCTGGTGACTGCATGCTTAGGGAAGAACACAATAAAATATGGGAGTCTGCCACTCAAGCTGTTGAGATTCATTCTGGGGTCTTTGATAAGGTCATGAAACAATTAAACTTACCAACCTGGAACCTCCCATAATGCAACATCTGAAAATAGGAAATGACAAATTTTCATATTGCTTAAGCCATTCAAGTTAGTCTCCCGTTGCTTGCAGCCAGAACCATCTTAACTCCCTCTTTCCCACACCTGAGCTCCAACAGATTGGTACTGTCCCTCCTGACTTCCCCTTACCATGTGGTCTTCTGGAAAATGCAGTCATTCTTGCAACATTTATAATAACATAGATTATTTCGATTCTTAAGCAGAGCCACTCTAAAAGGTAGGATTCATAGATGGGGAAACAATGGAAACAAATCTCAGCTTCCCAAGGACTCTTGAGAACCTCAGAAAGCTCTTCTAAGCAATGACTTCGTTTTTCAGAAATGATAGCCAAGAGCCAGAGAGAGGAAATAATTTTGCTTACTGTTTCACTTTCAGTAAGTAGACCACCTGAAATTCGTAGATCTCTGTGCAAAACAATTCTTCCTTTACAAGAAATGAACATGCAAGCATTCAGCTGGGCATTCTGGGGAGCCAGAAAACACAGCCACTCCAAGTTTTAATTGCTCTATAAACAACCTTCCACTTCAGAGGATGCAAATCGGAACGTGTCCTGCACATCTCACAGAGGACACATATTCTGACCCCAAGGAGAAAATGAAAGCAACTCCATGACCAACACTCAGAAAGTTAGCACCTCGGCATAAATATTCAGCTTTCCCCGAAGCCAGACACTCACTGGAAGACAGAGCGGCCATGCAGGAAAAAGAGCAGAGCTGGGCTCTCGAGGACAGGACAAAGGAGTCTGGTTCCTTCCTTCCACAGCTCAGATTCTCTGGGGAGAACTGCAGGCCCTTCTCATGCTGCCCCTCAAGCGAAGCCCTTGGCCCTTTTATTAGCTGAGTCTTACTGGAAGGTTTTGACACAAAGGAGTAACCGAAGGCTTCTGAGAGAAGAATGGACAGGAACTCAAAGGCCTTGTTTAAGACTTTGCACTTAGCTGGAAGATGATTTTAAGCAGGAGTGCAACAAGATCAAATCGGGGTTCCTAAAAAAAAAAATCACTCTTGTGGCCAATAATCTAGGCTGCTTTGTCAGATGAGGAGCTCCCTGTCACTGGAGTATGCAAATGAGATAGAGAAGCTATAACGAAGATTCTTATAAAAGACCTACATTGGACAAGCTCATGCCTGAGTTCTCTTCCAGCTTGGAGACACCAAGAGAAAACCTCCCTGCCCAGTCCAAACGTAACTCCCCTAAACTCACAGGCTGGGATTACTGTGTCCCGGTCCATGCCTGAGTCAGTTTCTGTCTCCATGGCATATTTGAGGTCCTCAGCCGGTGGCCCCCATGGGGACAAGGGGCGGTTCCATTTTGTTGTGCAACAGCTCATAAATCCAGAAATTACAAACAAAGAGAATTCTGTTATAGGTATATAACATTTGAAATACAATCTCTGTAAGGGCTTTATGTTTGTCACGAATTTTATAAATTGTTGCAGTAATTAACAGGGCATAAAACAGGCTTCCTACCCCATCCGCAAAGGCCTTTTTGAATGCTTCATTTGTCAGTCGTGCCACTCGGGCCTCGGTGTGGCGGTGCCCGGGGTGATGCTGGGGGCGGGGGGGCGGGCCAGGGGAAGGCAACCCTGGGAAAAAAACGCCTGCATTCATGGGCGGTAGTTTAATGGGCTCATTTTAGGTGGCTTAGAGAATGACATCAAGATTTATCTCCCGGGCCCTTCCCTCAATAAATTAGAATGGGGCCTGGGGCCTAGGAGACAATTAAGACCCTCTCCTGCATTTCCAGAAGTGTTTTCTTCCTTGCTGTGACTACAGGCGTTTGGGGGTTTTCCCACTCTTTCCCTCTTGTTTTCTTTCTCTCTGGGAAAATCGCCATATGCTGGATGGAAAATAAAGACCCCAATTCATGAACCCAAATTTGATTTCTTTCTGGAAAATAGTACCTTCTCGAAGGCTAAAATGACCTGGAGAGTGGATTCATAGCCATCCCTGGAGAGTGCTATCTCCCTCATGTAGCTTGTAGATGGCAGGAGATAGTCAATGAGGTCAGTGTCCTTGGGGCTCCCTCCTCATGGCTTTTTTCATTGAGGAATATTTGGGGCAGACAAAAACCATAACTAGTATAAATAATATGTAGGAACTCATGCGCTAGCTGAAAATATAAAACCTGGCAGGCGGAAATGAAGCACCCTGGCCCTTCTCCCATCTTCCAACAGTGTGTCCTGTGGGACTTCAGCAGGGAAGTGACGTGGTCAGATGAGATTGGCTGCTGATGGTGAACACTCTATGGGTCGGAGGAACCAAAGCTGGATCTGAGAGATCAGACCAAACATAGGGAGGGGGTTCAGCAGCCCAGACCAACCATGACAGCCCTGCAGGCCCTCCCCTGTACCCATCAATGCTAAACATGGATAATCAACAGGCAGACAAAATTTGTGAGTGGCCAAGGGAAACCAATACTGGTATCTCTTCTTTAACTTATCCAGTACTTTTCAAACTCACTAAATCACCAAATCCTCCCCATAACTCTTTATTTGATCCTAGGTCTACATAGAGGGAAAGCGATACTCAAGGGAATTCCATAATTTTCCAAAGACCATGCTGCTTGTTTTGAGTCCTGCCTAAGCCCCTACTCTTCCCTTGACATTGTGTCCAGCTAATACCTAGGACAGAACTTGAAACATTGAGTCTACTGTACCTTGTAAATTCTCAGTGGATAAATGAATCCCTCCTATACTTATCCTCTCTATTCTTTGGAGATTTAATTACATACAGCTTGTGTCAGTTTTTATACATAAAATCATTAACTATGATATATTTTCTAACTTGGTAGTAAACTCCTTGGAGCGGAGCGAGATCATGTTTCTTATCTCCTGGCACAAAGTAAGAAATCGTAATTATAATTATGTAACAGGCATGGACTTCTGCATCCAGATGAGATACTTGAGGACATCTGGTTAAATTCTTTCTTTCATTTTACAAACAGAGGAAACTGAGATTTGGAGAGGAAAAACAATGCCTGGCCAGGGTTCTTTGGGTGTGTTAGGAAGACTGTGCATGTGTGTAATATGTCCACTTTCTCCCAGATTCTGTAGCCAGCCCATATTTAGAAACCCTCTGATGTGCAGGCTCTAGGATGGGCACTGGGGTACCACAGGCAACAAGACATGGTCTTTGCCCTAAAGGTTCACACTGTAGTCCTCCGGTGGGGAGGGGGAGGGGACCATAGGGGTTTCAGGGACCACGCCCTATGAGAAGCCACGTCATAGAAGAAAGCAGGAAGAGGTAGAACTTGTGCAGAAAGGGAACGCTGGTGCCCAAAGTAGACATTTCACTTCCAGGGCACTTGGGTAACTCAGTGGGTTCAGCATCTGACTTCAGCTCAGGTCACGATGCTGAGGTCTTGAAATCAAGCCCCATGTCCACTCCCCATTCAGTGGGGAGTCTGCTTGTCTCTCTCCTTCTGCACCTCCCCCCACTCATGCATGCTCCCATGCACTCTCTCTAATAAATAAATAAAATCTTTAATTTCTTTTTAAAGAAAATAAACATAGACATTATAAAAAAATAGACATTCAGCTTCCAATTTAACACTCTGGATCAACAAAACACACCATGTCACCTTTCTTGACCTCAGGCACTGCCAAAATCAGAGGAAGGGCATCAGTATCTCTTGATCTCTGGCTTATAATGGAGAAAAACTGGTTGCAGGCAGTCTGGAAGTTCTGTCTGTTCCCCACAGGTGCAGAAATCCCAGCCTCAGCTCCTACAAAGCACCCCGAGGCTTGTGGCCACTCACTGTGATTGAGAGATGGTTCTCCATGGGTCTCTTGTATTTCTCAAGAAGAGGCACCAACTATCTTGTCAAAGATATTTGTAGAGCAAATAGCTTTGGAAGAGAGAGATAGCCTCTCCCCCAAGAGCCAGGGCAAGTCTGTTGGCTGGCCCATGTCATATAATGTTTCCTCTGGGGCGAGAGTCATAGGGGCCGGGGAGCAGGGGTTTCATGCAGCCCATTATAAAAACTTTGTTTCCCTAAAGTGTGCCTGGGTGACTCAGTTTGTTAAGTGGCAGGGCTCTTGATTTCCATTCAGTCATGATCTTGCGGTCCTGGGTCCCCCCTGTGTTGGGCTCCATGCTCAGAGAGGAGTTTGCTTGAGGATTCTCTCTCTTTCTCCCTCACCCTCTGACCCTCCCTCCTCTCACACTCTCTCTCTCTCAAATATATAAATCCTGAAAGTAAAGAAAGAAGGATTTCTTTCCCTAAACCCAAGCCTCCCTCTCTGTGAAACAAGCCTGCTCCGCATACAGCTCCCATGTGGGCCACCTTGCACCACCCCCAGGACTTGAGAGGCAAGAGGAAATTAACAAATACATGACATTTTTGCTGCTGCTACACCATGAGTGATGGCATTCTTTGTCCCCAGCCCAGGAGTTACCCGTTTTCTACCAGCATCTGGGAAACTGTCATGGGCTAACTTGTGCGCTTGGAAATAGGGCAAAGTCCCAGACTCTTCTCGCTGCTGTTTTCTAAGATAACCCCTCTTGTGGTTTCACAGGTGTTTGTATTATTCTTAGAGAACATGTAAATTTCCTTCATTTCCTGTTTGTTGTTTTGGTCCTGGTTGGAGCAGATTGAAGCTGGAGTGGAGTTCAAGTTTCAGGGACTGATGGCCACTGTAGGGTGACCATCTGACCTGGTTTGTTCCCCATGGTCATTTCATTGCTGTCTGCTCTCCTGGCATATCTATTAATAACACTCCTTTTCATTCCCCAAAGTGTCCTAGTTTAGATAATACCTTATATAGGCACCCTCATTAAAGGACACATGTGTGACCAGCTTAGCAACCAGCCCAAAGGCTCCAGCCAAGGTGATAGGATACAAGGTAAGGCTTCACGCTCTAGTATAAAAATACATGGCTTTGGCAAGCCATTTAACCTCTTTGTGCCTTGATTTCTCTACTTGTAAAACGAGGATAATAACAGGCTCTGCCTCATAAAGTTATTGTAAAGATTAAATCAGTTAATATATGCAAATGTAAAAGGCTTAGGGCAATGCCTAGCCCATAATAAATAGCATGCGTTATCATCATTTGTCTTCTCATTATCTTTATCACTGACATCTTCGTTTAACTACAAGAACCATATGCCTTCTTTGGCCACTTGTCAGCACCCACTGATCTATTTCAGGCGTTCACAGAACTAGGAAGAACCCTAAGTGGTTACGCGTGCCATACCCGTAGTTCCAGGCAAGACTGTATCCATCACATTGTGGTGGCAGCTCACTTGGCGTCTCAGGAGAGCCACTGGAGGGCTCTCTGCAGGAATGCCACGGAGGCACTCAGTAAATATCTATCAATAAATAAAAGCCGCCTCCTTCCTATGAATCTGTGTCTAGCTCCTAACTCCAAACTCTCACCGTTCTGTATGTACGAGGCGGAAGAGCAGGTGTACATCCGTATGCCTATGTTTTACTAAAGGCTCGACTCCATATCCAAGAGGGAAAGGGGTGCTATTAACATTTACACGGGGGCTATAGACATAAACTAGGGCTGTGTGGGGCTAATCCGATGCCATGACTGACTGGGAATAACACACACAGAGGAAGAGGACGGGTTGTCTTAGGAGCTAGTGGGTGCCCGACATCAGGGTCTCTTGGCAAACGTCACTGGGTTGTGGGTGGAGAGCAGGAGTCCCTCTGGTTGTGACAAGCCCATGCCCTGGCCAAACCACTGAAGAGCAGGGTCACGTTTCAGGGACAAATCCAGAGCGCTGAGCCTTGTTAAGTCTCCTTCCCAATCTGATGGGTTGGACAGTGGGGCGGTCTCTGCTTCTGCACACTCTGTAAAGGCAGGACGTTTTTATGGCCCGGGGGGACAATAAATGTTAAAACACCAAAGGTGGCAATATAACAAGTATGCGAAACATCCCAAATGGTCTTAAATCTCTGAGCAGCATGGCTTGCATTTGATTGTCTTCACGTCCTGACAAGTGTAATGAATTGCCCAAGATGCTCTCCACCAAGGCACTGGAGAGGAAGCGTTGAGCATGTCAAGTATGAAATATTCCTCTTTTTAAAATGCATTTGTTTCCCTGTGGAACCTGAGCTGCCCTGCACACTCCGAGCGAGTGCCCACACCCCTTATGAGGAGTGAGGAGCTGCCGGGACGGATGTGAGCCTTTGTAAAGCAGAGATCTTCAGGATTCAGCTCGCAGGGCCAAATCTGCAGAACACAGCTACTGTGCCGAATATTTGCCCCTCCTGATCGTTGCTGATCAGAATGAGAACTGACCTCCTGTGTACTTCTCACTTGGGTTGCCTTGACCAGAAGGGCCCCAGGTTTTTCTTAACCAGGAGAAATAATAAGAAGAGTTCAGTCTGCCATTGACTGTGCCCTCCCTATGCAGGTGTTTGTAACAGGTCCTCTGGGCACAGACACTGAGATGAGGGGGGACATCAGTGGCATAGTGGGAGCAATGCCTGTGAGAGTCTGGGCAGGGAAAGCCTTTGGACCAGGCTGCAGATTGAGCACCTGGGAAAAGAAACAGGGGAGGAGACAGGATTGGCAGGGAGGGACCAACAGCAATGCAGAAGTGACTGCCAGCCCGGCCCACCCAAGAGGGAGTGCTAGAGCAAAGATGCCCTGACCCAGGACGCCCACATTGGCCAGACATGGCCAGGCCCTAAGAGCCCCAAGTACTCGGTCATTGCCTGGGGCTGCCCAGGAAGGACGCTGTCTCAGGTCAGAGGCTGAGACAGATCCTAGAGGGCTGCCGTTCGAGGCCTCACACCTGCACGGCTGCTACTGTATTATTCTACCTGCTTTATCACTACCGCCTCACTGAGGTCAAGGGAGAAAGTTGCCCGAGTATAAACAGCCAGTAAGTTGTGGAGCAGAACTCAATTTCAGACAGACCTGCTTTCAAAGCTCCGCCCTCATAGAACCATCCTGGAAGACAGCCAGGAGGAGGAGGAGGCAGAATCTCACGGGATCCCAGAAGGACGGGCAGGACTGTGACCCCTGGGGATAAACACCCCAGGAGGAGGAAGCTGTCCGGTCTCCCACACCGTCAGCCCTCATGGGACAGCAAGGGATGGCTTGCAGGCAGCACCTCTGTCCGGTGTGGGAACCTGGCTTGTAGCCCCCACTGAGTCTGACGCATGTTGGTGCCTCACGACGGGGGGCTACTCCGTGACTTCATCAGAAACACCGAATGGAGAGTGTGTGGGGCTCAGCCAGGCAGTCTTGGGAGTTCAAGCTCTGCCACCCTCGCCCTCCAGAGTCCATCACATGACCTCTCCGCCTCCCTGCCCCACTCTATCCACTCATTTACAAACCACAATCCACAGAGAGGGCCCCTTCATCTTCTGTTCCAGGAACGACGCTGGGGGCTGCAGGTACTCCCTGGAGGAGTTCTGGGCTGGTGTGAGGACACTCTGAGAAGGGTGGAGGGTGAAGGCAGGGTAGCTATCCCAACCTTGACAGCTCCACATCCAGGATCTGCCATGCCTGCACACAGGGACACTTGTCAGTGGTCAGCCAGCAGTAGACCCAGAAGAACTATGAATGCAAGAGCCCAAGACCAGCCCCCTCCCAGCTCTAAGTTTCTGAATACGACACTTTCCATGGTGCCTGCCCTCACCTGGACCTTCTGTACACCCCAGTTCCGCTCGGACTCAAGCCCTGGCCAAGATCCTATGTTCTGTTCTCCCCTCCAGTCTCCTAGAGCTGCCTGAGCAGTTGAGAGTCTCACCACATAAGCACTGTGAAACCGTCACCGAGGAAGACCAGGACGGATCCTTCCAGCCCGGAAGGCTTACACACCACATGAGTCCAACTCACATCCTGGACATTCAGATGGAAAATACTTGGACAGGGCACAGGTGTCTCTCCGGCTGAACTGAAATGAATTAGATTCCACATTTCTCAGGCTCTGGAGTGTGCGGTTGTCAGAACTGAATGTTCACTCTTGAGCTGCTCTTGGGGAAACTTCACTGACACCCAGGAGGGCAGGACCTAACCCCCAACCCGGGTTTCAATGAGGAAGCATAGGGATGGAAAGAGTGTCAGCTTAGCACTCCCATCCCAGCTCAGCCACTTCCGGGGGGGCCTTGGACGGACCACATAATCTGCAAGCCTCAGTTTTCCCTTCTGCATAATAAGAGTAATCACGTTTTCAAAATTAAAAAGCTAATGTACAGAAAGCTCTCAGCTGCCTTGAGTCACTGGAATATTCCAAGGTTGAGTGAGAAATAAATACAAAATGTCTATGTCAGCTATACTTCAATAAAAAAAGATCATCAGTAGCAATAAAAAAATAAAATTTTGGGGGCATCTGGGTGGCTCAGTTGGTTAAGCGACTGCCTTCGGCTCAGGTCATGATCCCGGAGACCCGGGATCGAGTCCCACATCAGGCTCCCTCCTCAGCGGGAAGCCTGCTTCTCCCTCTCTCACTCCCCCTGCTGTGTTCCCTCTCTGGCTGTGTTTCTCTCTGTCAAATAAATAAAATCTTTAAAAAAATAAAAAATAAAAATAAAAATTTTTATGAAAATATTTTAATAAAAAAATTTGGTGAATACAAAACAAATCATACTTGCTGAAAATAGGATTATCTACTATAACTCTTCATAAATAATCCCACAGAATGGTTCCTATTTTATTAAAACATTTATAAGCCCACTATTTGATCTTTCAACCTGGTCAAGGAAACACCCTGTAGCTCCATTTTACAGAGCCGTAAACTGAGAATTAAGTGGTTGGCCACCAGCTGCCTCACTCAGGGTCCCACTGTCCCACAGCCAAGAGACTGACCCTTTCTCCAGACCTTTCATTCACAAACCTGGCCTGTTTCCCTGTGTCCTCCTGACCCCCATCTCTCCATCACACAGCTCTGTGAATTCTAGAAGACCAAAAATCCCATTTCCTATTGTGTTTGAAAACTTGGAGGGCAGGCCGTTAAAGAGATAGGCCTCTGGTCATACCCAGGCCAGACTAAGAGGAGAAACCGATTCCTGTCACTGAGCCAGTCTTCCAGGTGACGCTCTGAAGGGAGCTTGGCAGTCTCCCTAGCGGCTGGGTTGAATCTCACACACGCCCCGAGAAGCAGGCTTAGGAATAAACTCAGTTTACAGATAACAGAAGTTCAATGCCAAGAAGGAAAAGGAATGTCCCAGGGTGACGTGCAAAGGGCCCTGAGGTTGAAGCCCCAGCCCAGGCCCAGACCCACAACGAGTCCACATGGAAGTCACGGCTGTCTTCTGACCTCGGTTTGTTGCCTCGTGATTTTCCTACAATTTACTCAGAGACCAACCACAGGGCCAGCCCCTCACAATGCCCATGAGTTTGGCCTCTTACACAGCTCTGGTCCCCCATGGCTCTCGTGTTCTAGGGATACTGGTAACTTTCTTAGAACCTGAAAGATACAGAGCCCATGTGAGTATCTGGGTCCCCCAAGGGGCCTTCCTGCTGCTCAGAAAAAGTGACCAGTTCAAGGGTCATTGGCCAGCCCTCTTCTCCTCACCCAGCACAGAGTGGAATGGTGAGTATCTGTAAGCTAAAGATGAGGCTATAAATGGATTCTGGCCAGGAAGGGGTAGGAGTGGGGGTGAGGGGACAGCAGGCCTGAAAGTGTAACATGCCCACAATAACGAGGTTGGGATTCTTGCATTTCAGTAGCCTCAGATCCTCTGGGACACAGGTGGCTTCCTGGGGCAGAGGGAGGGTTCTAGAGAAGGCTGAGGTTCAGCTGTGCTGTGGGTAGCCCCCCTCCACTGACCTGCAGCCTCCGCACACCCTCAGCCCCCCTCCTGCCCTCCTGGCCTAGGACCTCCCGTGCAGTGCCCATGGAGCCACACTCAAGGTGGATTGCCTAAAGACCTTGCCAGAGAAGCAGGACAGTTTGGACCCTCCCTCTCCGAATATCACTTCATTCACACCAAAGATCTTGACAGCTCAGAGATACTTAATAAAGGCAGAGATGCACCAGGATTTCTCCAGAGTTTCTTCAGAAACCGGCCACTCAGTGTGAGGTCGAGAGCTGGCCCTCTTAAGCCCACAGACCCATATAATTTACAAAGCGCTTGTTTTTTTTTTTGTTTTTTTTTTAATTTTCTTTATTTGATGGAAAGAAACACAGCAAGAGAGGGAATACAAGCAGGGGGAGTGAGACAGGGAGAAGTAGCCTTCCCGCCGAGCAGAGAACCCCATGTGGGGCTTGATCCCAGGACTCTGGGATTATCACCCGAGCGGAAGGTAGAGGCTTAATGACTGACCCACCCAGGTGCCCCTAAAGCGCTGGTTATTGATATTTCCATTTATGAAAGAGTCAAGTAGGGCTTGCTGGCCCCAGAATTCATGTTCTTGCTCATGTCTCTGTATTGTCATCTGTCTCAGGGTCCAGTAAGGAGATAGAAACCTGACATGAACAAGGACAAAGTAATATAAAAAATGATTAACTAGCAACAGTGATCAGGAATGATGTTCATGATCTGAGTTTTGCCTACTGTATAAGGCTGCAGAGACAAATAAGCTTGCAGATTTTTCAGATGCTGGGTACTGTGCAGCGGAGTTGGGAATTGGGCAGAGAACAATACAGACCTAGCTCCTGACTTCACAGAGCTCAGAGTGTAGAAAAAAATGCCTCATATCATTTGGGCATTGAGAAACACCAGCTTAGACAATTAAACTAAGTGAGACCCATTGAAATCACAGGGCATATGTGCAAAAAACGGGACAGGCATGTCTGAATCCCACCCCAAACCCAATAAATCAGAATCCTGAGATATGCTCAGGGAGCACATGGCACAAACACCTTAGTCTTACTGAGCTGATTAGGGGACGGGGGTCCCAAGGAAAGCCTTTAAAAGACTAATAATAGAAGAGCTCACCATTATTGCATGTGAACCAGAGGCAGGACACTGTTCTCAGCATTTTAACTGCATTGTCTTCTTAATCTGGCAACCTATTACCATTACATTTGCTAATCATGTCAACCTTTTGAGTTATTATTATCCTCCCAGTTTATTAATGATTGAAATGGAGCAGAGAGAAGTAGTCTGTCCAAGCTCACAGTCAGTAACAGAACTTTCAGCCAGTGTATTATATAGCTATTTAATCTGTCCCTGAAGATAGTGGGAATTTCCCCAAAACCACGCTCTCTTCTCTCTACCCCTCTGCTCCTTGTGCAGCTCTTCCTCTGACTGGCTGAAGGGACAGCATGTGCAAAGGCCCAGAGGTAAGAAAGAGCACAGAATACTTAAGGTGGCTGAGGAACAGAGAATGCTAATTGATGAGGCTAGATCATAAAGGCTTAAGATAAAAGCAGGTCACAAAATCTAGACCCAACAGGCTAATGTCTTTGACCCTCAGTCTAGTCCTCCTGGACAGCCTAGAAATGTGCTTGTCCATTCCCTTTACTGAGTGTTCCCATCCTCACTTATACCGCAGCCATGGTACAAAGACACCTAAGAACCCAAAGTCAGGAAATTGGCAAAGGCCATCTTCCAAACCCTTCAAATTCTCCTCCCACCCTGGGGACACCCAGCTCAGAACCACTGTTGTCAACCCCTCTTCCTCACCCCCGTTCTGCCTGGGTTACCCTCTAGACAACAGCCTGTGACCCAATCCCAGCTTCCTACCTTTCCCTTCTGTGTCCTTCTTCAACTCACAGAGCAATCGATGTGATTTATGAGTAATACAGTTCATTCACTTCTTAGCAGATGCCATGATGAAACAGAAAGGGGAAGCCCCACATGGAAGGGACATCAGAGGCAAAGGAGCAGTGTGTCCCTGACAAAGGCAGGGAGGCCTGGGCTCCTCTTTTCATCTCCCTCCATGATTAGGGGGGAACTCTCAAGAAAGACTGTGTTAGGAAGCTCATTTCTTCTCTGTCCAGGGTGCAGCTCAGACCCCACTGGGACAGAGAGAACACGCCACCCATAAACAGCCCCGCCCTCTCCAACACCCAAAGAGCCGCTCACAGTCACTGCCTTGCATTCCAGCTGCTGATCCTGCTCCTCTCCTGGAGGTACCAAGAGTGGCTTCCCAATGGTGCTTAGAAATCATGAGCCGGGGAGGGGCGGGGGGGAAGATGACTGTGTGGCTCAGTCAGTGGGGCATCTGACTCTTGATTTTGGCTCAGGTCACGGTATCAGGGTCGTGTGATGGAGACCCTGATCTGACTTCACCCTGAGTGGGGAGTTTGATTGAGATTCTCTCTTTCCCTCTCCCTCTGCCCCACCCCTTGCCCCCTCTTTCAAAATAAATAAATAATCTTTTGAAAAAGAAAAAGAAAAGGAAAAGAAATCATCAACTGGAACCCTGGGCTTTTAGATGGGAAACTAAGGCCATAGGTGGAAACTATGTGAAGAATACGCAACCACCCCTGCAGGCCTTTGAAAAATATTTAAACCCTTTCCCACTCCACTCACTCATTCCTTTAGTCATTCATTAATTCATTTGTTCATTCAATACCAATTTATGAAGACACAGGCACTGTTGCTCACAATTAGATGCTTGTTAGAAGCCACCAACTAATGGCCCAAAGGCATACTTTTTTTAAACTACTAGAATATTTTTTATTTTTAAATTAATGGAATTTAAAATCAGTCTTTCATAAATATACAGCTATTTATGAAATAGCCACATATTTATCTTCTTCTAATTAGACCTGGCCACAATTCCTGGGCCTGAAAACATTTTTTTAAAGATTTTTATTTATTTATTTGACACAGAGAGAGATCCCAAGTAGGCAGAGAGGCAGGCAGAGAGAGAGAAGGAAGCAGGCTTCCCACTGAGCAGAGAGCCCGACGCGGGCCTCAATCCCAGGACCCTGAGATCATGACCTGAGCCGAAGGCAGAGGCTTAACCCACTGAGCCACTCAGGCGCCCTGAAAAATTTTTGACTGGGGTCCAGTGCTCAGCCTCATGCCCAGTCCTGCCCTGCAATTCTCTCCCACCACACCACCCCCCAAACACACCACTGGAGTGTCCTAGGAAGCTTACCCAGCTCTCTTAGGTGATTTTTACGTATGCTAGTTCCCTCTATAATATCACTTCCTACACGCAACTGTGCCTACAGATTTCCTGTGAAAATACTGATTCTGATTCTCTAGGTCTGGGAAGGAACCTGAGATTCTGTATTTCTAACAAGCTGTCAGATGATGCTAGGGCTGCAGGTCTGGTCCAGGACCACACTCCCAAGAATACCTAGCTTTCTTTTTTTTTTTAAGATTGTATTTATTTGACAGAGAGAAACACAGCTAGAGAGGGAACACAAGCAAGGGGAGTGAGAGAGGGAGAAGGCGGCTTCCTTGCCCAGCAGGGAGCCCTTTGTGGGGCTCAATCCCAGGACTTCGGAATTATGACCTGAGTAGTCACCTCACCAACTGAGCCACCCAGGTGCCCCAATACCTAGCTTTCTTAGATGGTTTTTACATAGTCCCAGGACACATTTTCCTCCTCGTGTTTACCTGTCTCACTTCAGGACAAAGTGTCAGTATACCTTCCTGCAGGAAGCCCTTCCTGACTGCCCGAGGTAACTTAAACCTTGTCCTCAACTCTCAAACCCCTTTGTGCTTCCCTGTGTCCCAAGGGAACAAGTGAATGTGACCACCATGCAGTATTCCCCGCCTAGCAACTGGGGACAAGGAGTCCGCTTCTGGGGCTTGCTTTTCCCTGGCACTGTTCAAACTTGTGTTTAAATAGTGAAATCTGTCCTCTTATTCATTAATCAAGCCCAGTGGGTGGAGAAGTGCCTGAGATCTGGATGAAGCAGAATTGGATTCAAATCCCTACTCCCCAGGTGGGAAGGACACTTTACACAGGCTGTCCCAGCTCTCAGCACAGATTTGTTTTATCAGTAAAATGAGTATACAAATACATGCTTCTCAGGTTTCCTCTAAGTGTGAAATTAAACCACACATCTAGCCCAGTGCCTGCTGCACCATTCACCTCCTTGCCTGGGTGCCTCAAGGCTGGGACAGAAGCAAAGGTTGATCAGAATAGGCCTTTGAATGAACAAATTCAAGTGATTTCATATTTACTTGGCCTTCCCAGGTATGTCTACAGCCCAGGAGCCCATTATGTATCTGCTTCTCTGAAGGCAGATGAAGGGACTCGTACCTTGAGGGAGAGGCTACAACCTTGGGGCAGTGGGAGCAGGACCGGTGTGGTCTTAGGCATGGTCATTTACACCTGTCACATTCGGGGTTTCAGCTGTACCTCTCAGCCTCTTTCCCACTGGTGTTAGAGAGCCTTCCCTCCTGTCCTTCTCTCTTCCTCACCTCTTTCTGCATCCCTCCTCGCCACCATCCATAGACAAAACTAATCCCGATTCAGGCAACAAGGTGTTCTAGAAAGGGTAAAGGTCAGGGAGCTGGAAAGTCGGGGATCCAATTCTGTCTCTGCCACTGACAGTCTTAACTTTTCCAGGTCTGGTATATTTGTTATTAAAGACCGAGTAACAAAGCACCCCCAAATTTAGCGGCTTCAAGACAACGAACATTTATCACATAACGTAGATTCTGAACATTGGATCCAGGAGCAGTGGAGCTGGTGGTTCTGGCCCAGGATCTCTCACGAGGCTCTGGTGACCCAGAGGTTGGCCTACAGCCCGCAGCCCTGCTTTCATTACAGCTCACTCACGTGGCTGTTGACAGAGCCCTCAGCTCTCGGCCATGTCAGCCTCCTGATGTGGCACCTGGCTTTCCCTACAAGAAGGGATCTAAGAAACAACAAGTATAACCAACATGAAACCCAGTCTTTTATTACTGCCTGTCAGAAGTGACAAACCATCACCTCTGGCTTTCCTCCATAGGCTTTCCACCAACCACATACATGGGCCCCTGGGACAGTGTGAGAAGGGACTAAGGTGTAACTACCAGGAGGCAGGATCATCGCTGAGGGCCATCTTGGAGCCTGGCTAGCTGATAAGGGTTGATTTCTGTACCCTCCCTACAATTGCTTTTTTCTCATCCTAACCCCCAGTACCTCAGAATGTGAATATATTTGGAGATAGGCCTTTAAATAGGTTTTAAGGATAAGGTCATGTGAGTGGGCCCTAATTCAATATGACTGGTGTCCTTATAGGAAGAGGACATTGGAACACTGATGGGTGTAATGGGAAAATCATGTGAAGACACAGGGAGAAGCCCGCCATCTTCAAGCCAAGGAGACAGGCCTCAGAAAAAGCCCACCCTGCTTACCTCAGACTTCCAGCCCCCAAATCCACCCAGTCTGTGGCACTTTGTATGGAAGCCCAAGCAAGCTCCTCCATTTCCACCCCTCGGTGCTGCCCATGCTAAGCGGAGATGACCAGGCTTCCCTCGAAGGGCTGCTGTCACGTTGGCCTCTGAGCCGAGTCCCCAGCACAGTACCTGGGGCAGACGAGCTCCTCCGTGATGGCTGCCCGTCCTCCCTCCCCTCAGCCGTAGGCAGGCTGGGATCCATGTCCTCAGGGATCTCTGTGGGGTGTCAGGCTTGATTCATCCCAGAAGGAACTGTGTTCTTCTCTGAAAGCCCTCAGGGTAATTCTGGAACTCAGCTTTGGAGATGGGAAGCAGGTGGTGGCAGGCAAAAGAAAGCTTTATCTTGTGGGGCCACCAGTACCCCGAGGCAGATCACAGTGTGGGAAGGTTTAGAGTCCCTTCTCTCTCCTAGGGCAGAAAGGCAACAGGTTCACCTCTCAAACTGCTGCCCTCTGCCCAAGACTTGGCCAACACAGTCCCCTTCCCTCTTCTCCACATGTGGATCTGAGGATTGATGGAGCCATTTCCCAGACGAGGCTCGGGTATGTTAGGTAAGCATGCAAACTCACGCTGCCATGGCAAGGTCAGGTAGGGCTGTGAGCCCAGGTCCCTTGGGCTTTGTCCTCCTGCCCTGCTGCTTCTCAGCAGTCCTACCTTCCCGGACTTACAGCCTCATTCTCCCCTGCGTCCCTGCACCGTGTCCAACACAGAGGAGTCGCTCAATTCCTATTTGTTGTATAAATGAAAGAATGCATGAAAGAAAAGTGCAGTGAGAAAATGAAACTGTATAGGAGACAGCAAGATGGTGGCTGTGGTGAAAGGGACATTTTTCCCCAGTCCCACTTCTTCCAGGAAGCCTTCCCTGACTACCCTGCTCACAGAGAGCTGGCCTTGAGTGTACCCTTCAAAGGGTACTTAGCTGATTCTGTCACTTAGAGCTGTCAGAACTCAGGGGGCAAGGAGGCGGGTTGGGCAGGCAGGTTGAGGCCCTGGAGATCATACGTTCAGGTCCTAAGAGCACTTCCCAGGGAGCAGGTCTGTCCGTGCAGTTCACTTAGCCTTCCCGGCTCCACACGAAAGGATTCCAAATCTTGCGAGGCTTGGTTTCCATAGGCACAGAGAGCTAAGGTAGTTGCCCAGAGTCAAAGCTGAGAGTACATGCCAGAGCTGAAACTGAAGCCCAGGGCTGTCTAATGCCTGGGGCTCTTCCCTGGGGTCACTTGGCCCTCAGAGGTAGGCTGCCATGGCCAGAAGGCCAAGCACAACAATAGAGGTCAAGGGAAAAGCAGCAGGGCCTTGAATGCCAGGCTAAGGAGATAGGCCTTTTCTTGAGGGCACTAGGGAGTTATTGAAAGGTGGGGAGCCATAGGATGAGTATTTGGGGAAGGTCAGTGTAGCAAGAGCAGGGAAATACATGGGAAGGGAGCTAGATCAGTGGTTCTCAGGGCGGGGTTCCCAAACCAGCAGCAGCAGCTTCAGCAGGGAGCTTGTGAGAAACCGTCTCCAACTCCACCCAGGCACCGACTGACTCAGAAACTCTGGGGATGGGGCTCATCTCCTGCTACAGGGGATTCTGATGTCCCCTAAGATCTGAGAACCGCTGGAACAGAGGGCACACAGCCAGCCAGAATTTTATTTAAACACTTTAAAGAAAGAACAGTGGGAACATAAACTAGAGCAACACTAATGTTAAATTCCTGGCTTTTTGTGTCTTATTTTATCATCATTATTTAAATCGTGCATGATTAGTAACAACAACCATGCAGGTATAAAAGACAGATTTTCGATGTGGATATTGAGGATCAGAGAAGTTAAGCAACAGTTTAGGATGACCTTGAAATTTCTCACCCAACAGGGCACCCTTGAAAGGGAAGGGAGGTGCTAAGGATCACTGCTCCGGGTCACGGAGAATCCATCTCCTTTGCTCAGCCTGCAGACAGTAGGAGGCCTGGGGACACACGCTTCTGGGTGCCGCCTACCACTGGGACACGGGAGGGAGGGATGTGGTTCTTATTCATCTGTTCCTTGTTAAGAACCAGGCAACCTGACCTCTGTGCTTTATCTCTGGTCCAAAACATAGGCAGTGTATCAGTTTTACTGGGAAATACTGCAAAGGTCAGACCCAAAAGGAGCATGTGAGGCTGCCCCAGGCGTTTCTGGAACAGTCCTCTGGCAGCCGGCAGCGGCCCCGGGCTCTGATGGGCTGCAGGATACTCAGAGGCGGTGACAGGCTCTGCAGCACATACCGCCGCTGCCCCCAGAGCTCCCCATTTGCAAAAGGCTTTGGCCTCTGCTGCTCAGCCCAGGTCCCTGCAGGCCCACACCTGCCCCCCACAGGAGGGGTTGTGGTTTCCTACAAGGCTGGCAAAGGATCCCAGACATAGAGAAGAGCCACCTCCACAAATGTCACCAGCCTGGGCCTGGTGGGTCCCACTGACCTTTATTTTGCAATCGTCCACTCTACTATTGACTTAGAAATTTAAAAACATGGCAATTTGCTTGGAAGATTGTTAAATCTGAATTCACATAATCTTTCCTTCTTGTTTATGAGAAGAAAAAAAGGAGGCTTTGATATTTAATGGCTAGTTTAAATCTATTATTATATGATCTCTAATTTATGGAGGGGCAAGAAGGGAAAAATTGCCCAGTCCAGATTCTTCTGACCACAAGGTCACTGTTGGGGGGCGGGGCGGGAGGGGGAGAGGTGGTGGCATCTTGCCGCCACCAGGGCTCAGGCTCTGGCTGGGTGCAGGACATTTGCCATGTAGCCCCTCCTGCCAGATGAGACACCCCAAATGAATGGGTGCCAAGGACGTCCTCAAGACCACCCATCTGGTGAGGGGTGCGGCCACTTTTCAAGCCCATTGGGTCCCAGAGCTGAGGTGCACAGAGGGCCAGGTTACATAAAGCCAGTTCCACTCCATGTCTTGACTTTTGTGAACGCCCCTCCTGTGCCGGCTTCTGCACAGTGGACAGGGGAAACTAGAGATTTCTCCACACCTTGGCTTTCTCCTAATTCCCCAAACCTCCAGTAACTCTTCTCTCTTCCTCCCTCTCATCCGACAGCCTTGCTCACCCACTCCTTGCTCTGTCACCCTGCCTGTCACAGCAGATGTCTGTCCTGGGTTATGGAGACCAGCCTTTCCCAGGGGGATCTAGACCCTCACCCTCCTCCTCCCCAAGAACCTTGAGGGACTGTCTCCTTTCCCTCTGACACTATCAAATCTCCCCCTTGTCTTTTCCAACAGCATGCTATTTCCCTTCCCCCTTTACAAAGCCCTGACTTGACCCTTCATGTTCCTCCTATCATTGTCCCCTTCCTCTGTTCCCTTTATGGAAAACTCCCCAAAGGAACTTCAGTATCCTCCCACCTCAACTTCCTCCCTCCAGTTTCGCCTGGACCCTCTCCAGTCACATCTCTACTCCACGTCCCATGGAAATAACTTGTCCAGATCACCAGTGACCTGCACGCTGGTAACCCAGTGAAGGGTCCCCTTGCCCTAAAGGCAGTACTTGACGCTTGATTACTCCTTCCCCTTTGGTGTTCTTTCTTAATTTGGCTTCCAACACTCTTTGGATTCCCCACCTATCTCACTGATGGCTCCTTCTCTTCTCCCTTCCTCCTGAATTAGGAGGCTACAGAGCCCCATTCTTAGTGCTCTTCCCATCCTTTCTCCTGACAGATGATACAGATAGATGATAGATACTTGTTCATGATATGTCATCCAGTGTCATGGTTTTACAGACCACAGTTGACAACTCCCAACTATTCATCCTTAGCCGGGACTTCTTTCCTAATCCATCTCATGTATCTGCCTACTCAGCATCTCTCTGAGATGCCTAATAGATATTTCAAACTCAGCATCTCCAAATGTGAACTCCCAATTTCTTCCCAAACCTTGCTGCTTCTCCCCTTATCTTCCTTTCTGTTAGAATAACTCAGCTCCACCAATCTGACAGGCCAATTGCTCATAGTCGCCCTGCTTTCTCTCTTTGCTTCATCTTCCCCATCCAGCCCATCAGGAAACCATGCTGGGTTTACCTTCAAAGCATATGCAGCTGCTGACCACTCACCACCCCTTCCATTACCACAGGTCTGATCCCACCACCACTGAACTACTATAATGACCCATTTGGTCAATAAGATGGGAAAAGCTATTTCTCTATCCAGAGCCTCCATGGGCTCCTCATTCTGCTTTAACCATGAGCCACAGTCCCTGTTGTCCTGGTGCCCTGTCATCCTCTGAGCTTGCCACCTGCTGCTCTCCTGGGTCCCTCCACCCAGCCACATGGCTTTCTGGGCATATATGCTTCTCTCTGCCTAAAGTTTTTACAGGATATATCTATGGCTTCCTCCTTCAAGACTCTGATCAAAAGTTAAGTTGTCTTGAGGCATCTGGGTGGCTCAGTTAATTGAGTGTCTGACTCTTGATTTCAGCTCAGGTACTGATCTCAGGGTGGTGAGACTGAGCCCCACAACCAACTGTGCTCAACACGAGTCTTCTTGGGATTCTCTGCCTCCTTTTCCTTCTGCCCCTCCCCCTGTAAAAGCATGCTCATACTTGTACAAGCATTCTCTCTCTCTCTCTCTCTCTCTCTCTCTCTCTCTCTCTCAAATAAATAAGTAAATAAAATCTTTTTTTAAAAAAATGGTAACTTCTCTTTACAATGTTAATGGTCCTGCCCCAGCATTCTCAGTCCAGCCAATTTGCTCTATTTTTCTTACAGCATCTGTCATTTTATTTTCTTTTTTCCTTTTTTATTTTATTAAAATATAATGAATTATCTGTTTCAGGGGTACAGATCTGTGATCCATCAGTCTTACAGAATTCACAGCACTCACCGTAGCATATACAATGTCCATCACCCAGCCACCGCATCTCTCCCACCCGGCTCCCCTCCAGCAACCCTCAGTTTGCTTCCTGAGATCATAGAGACTTTTGTTTATTTATTTGAGAGAGAGAGCACAGAGAGAGAGTGAGGGAGAAGCTAACTCCCCACTGAGCAAGGAGCCTGACACGGAACACGATCCCAGGACCCTGGGATCATAACCTGAGCCAAAGGCAGACACTTAATTGACTGAGCCACCCACACGCCCAACGCTTGTCATTTTAGAACATACTCAGTACCTTCATGTTTACACACATGGTCTGCTATTGTCTCCCATGATGACGTGCGTTCCAAGAGGGCAGCCGTGTTTACTGTTTTGTTCACTGACACAGCCCAGACAGCTAGAACGGTGCCTGGTACACAAGCACTTAAGAAATATTTGTTGAATAAATGAGCTAGTAAATGAATGACTAAGAGAGGACTGTCCCTACCCGAAGGCCTTTACAGGGTTCTAAGCAGCTCTGGGTCAGGTACCACACATATTTGGTATTTGACCCTGAATGGCTTCCCTCACTGTCTCGTTTGTTTCTTCAGACTCCTGCTTAGCCATGCCTCTACCACTCCCCAGTAAGGCTGCATCTGGGAATTGTCATTCCTTGGACTTGCAAGACCTTCAACAATAACCCATCACCTCTATTTCTTGCACAATCATGATATATCACACAAGGTATTTCAAGTATCTTATCTCTGATCTTCATGGCACCACCAGAAGCAAGATTCCTCTTTTGTAAATGGGGATAATGAAAGATTGAACGTGAGCTTGCTCACATTCAGGAAGTAGAGAATGACAGAGCTGTGACCTGAAGACAGATTCATGCCCCACCCACTCACCTCGGGAAGACAGAGGGAGCAGTGGCCAAAGAGCTTCCAACTTCCTATCGTGCTTCTCTCCCATTTTCCTTCTGCATCCTCAGACCAGCCCTCCAGGAATCCCATCCCTGGCTTCACCACTTACCAGCTGCCAAACCCTGGGCTGATCACCTCCTTCCCCTTCTCACTTCTCTCCTCTGTAAAATGTCAATAATAACAGCACCTCCCTCACGAGGTTGTGTCTGAATTAGCTAACACCTGTACAGCATTTAAAATAGGACCCGGTGGGGCGCCTGGGTGGCTCAGTTGGTTAAACAACTGCCTTCAGCTCAGGTCATGATCCTGAAGTCCCAGGATCAAGCCCCGCATTGGGCTTTCTGTTGGGCAGGAAGCCTGCTTCTCCCTCTCTCACTCCCCCTGCTTATGTCCCCTATCTCGCTGTGTTTCTCTCTGTCAAATAAATAAATAAAATCTTTTTAAAAATAAAATTAATTAAAATGGGACCCGGAATGTGGCAAGTGATTAATAAATGTAGCGGTTGTTATTTGTTGTTGTTACTGTTATCCAGCCTAGATCGTGAGCTTGGTCACGTGGGCAAAGAAAAATGGACCCTAACATACCAGAAGGAAAGGTTCCAAAATATTAAAGCTAGTTGTCTTTAGGGTGGAGAAGATTACAGGTGATTTTTTACCTTCTTTATAACCAGTTTATTTTAGGGCCTTCAACTGATTCAGTAAGACCCACCCACATTATGGAGAACAGTCTGCTTTACTCAAAGTCTACTAATTTAGAAGTTAATCTCATCAAAACACTACCTTCCCAGCAATGTGCAGGCCTGCCCTTTGACCACAGGTCTAGGTACAGGACAGCCAAACTGATGCATACCAGTAACCCAACACGTCCCACAAGGGCTGCGGTAATGAAGGCCACCAGGCATAGGGAAGCCTCACCAGCTGCAAAGATCACCAAAATATGGGGGACTGCTTGAAAAATGCCAGAAGTCACTTTTTGGTTGTTCTTCTAATGAGAACAAAGTAGGAGAAGGAAAAGAGGCTCAGCCCTGGGAAGACACCCCAGAGCATCTGGCATATTTGCTTTCTTTTATAGGCAAGATGTTCTGGACTCCTGATAAATGTCCTTAGCCATTCAAGAAGTATGGTAATAAGAAGAAGCTTTTAGTTTTGAGTTTTTAGTTGAGTATCCTTAAGCCTTACAATATTCCATAAGCCTAAATCTCTATAGAATAATAGTGAAGACAGACATTTAGTCACAAAAGAGAATGACACCCAGTCCTGACAGTAGGTGTGTTTTCTGAGCTTCCACTTCCATGTATTATAGGAACTAAGGTGGACCCCTGCCCCAGCTCACCCAGTAGTCACTGAGACTCAGTAGGACCAGGCAGCTGGCTGTATTCTAATTTGTAACATTTCTAAGTGCCAGGGATTTTTTAAATCACTAAAGAACATGTACACCAATAATCACAGCAAAGCATGCCTTTTCCATTATCCCACAGGAAGTGTAACAGTAGGTGACACAGAAAGGATTAAGAGATAAAACTCCAGGTTTCATATTAAAAGCAGAGGTCACTGACATGTATGCCTCTACCCTCTCTCTTGCTCTCATGGCAGACATACAGATCAGAGAGCTCTCTTGGGGTCGCAAAGACCAATGCGGTGTCATATAGACACAGGATGGGAAGAGCTTTCCTAGACTAGGGAATGAGCTCAGAGAGGAAACTGTGGTCAAGAGTCATATGTTTCAAGAAATCCATCTGCTGGCTAGATAGAGAGCCATTTATATTTCTTAGTCCTGGGACAGAATGATTTCCCACACCTGGATCAAAGTCTGGGAGGGGAAGCTAGGGAGTCCCACATCCGGGACCAAGGACTGACAGCAAGCATTCAGTCAATTTCTAGACAGGAAACTTATAGTTGACACATGGCCAGGCTTCTAGGTGACACCACCACCGCCATCGCTACCAAGGGCAACCACCAGCGCTGACTCATTATCTATTACTGTGGAACAAATTACCCCAAAATTTCATAGCTTAAAACAATAAATATTTATCATCTCACGCCATTTCTGAAAGTCGAGAACCTAGGAGCAATTTGGCTGGGTGGTCGTGGCAGGGTCTTCTAATGGTTGCAGTCAAGATGTCAGTTGGGACTCTAGAAGCTGGGGAATGGGCTTCCAAGGTAGCTCACTCACATAGCTGTTGATGGGGGGGGGTCTCAGTTTCCCACCAAATAGACCTCTTCAAAAGGTTGCTTGACTAGCACCACAACATGGTGGCTGGCTTCCTCCAGAGCAAGCCATCCAACACCAAGAATCTGTGGTGCCTTCGATGACCTCATTTTGGAAGTCACATAGGGCAGGGACATCAGGCTACAACTATTAGAAAAAGGAATGTCAAGGACTGTTGTAGATGTATTTTTAAAACCACCAAAACTATGACCAGGAAATGCCCGTGAAGCATAGTAGGGAGACTTGGCACAGGGAGAGGATAAGTGTTATGTCAAATAAAATGCTCTTCCTTAATTGAATGTGTTAAACATGGCAGAGGCTACTTAGTTTAGGTCACAAGTAGACAGATGTTACATTGTAAATATTTAAGCCAGAAAGAAATTTTCCAATGCTGGATCCCACTTCCTCATTTTACAGAAGGGCAAACTGAGACCCACAGAGGAGTGGTGACTTTCCCAGAAAACCCAGTGAGTCAGTAGCCCAGCCCTGTCTGGGAGCCTGATTTCTGAACTCCTGCGCAGAACCTTTCTCAGTATTTCATGCAGGACTCTTTGTTATGGTGTTTTTTTGAGATATCCTAAGAAGGAAAAGAGCTCCAGAGAGGGTGATTTGGGGGAGGATAGAAACAAAATGAATTGGGGGCACTCTTAGGAACTGCTGAGACCCTGAGTTCCTTCTGGCCCTGAGATGAGCTGGCCTTCCTTCCAGGAGAGGACAAAGAGTGAGGCTGGCCGGAAGGAGAGCAAATGGAAACCGGCTCGAGCTGCCCCTCCCTGAAGCCACCGCAGAAAGTGTGCTGTTGGTGAACAGCACTGGTCAGAAAACCCTTGTGTGTGGTCAGGCCTTTCCAGCAACTTGGCCACAAGGGATCATCTCAAGTCGAGAGCATAAAGTGAGAAAGAAACAGACCAGGGTAGCTGAGATAACATTTTATATCAAGTTTTCCAGGTTGCCTGTTACATAGTTTACATATTTCATGCATGTTTATGCTCCATAAAGACATGACATGACAGCCTTTTATAGTCTTAATTGCACACGTTACCTAGGCGATCCACAGCTCCCAGGTCTTATCTAAGGTCTGCTAAGAGCTCTGGAACCATAGTAACAGTGTAGCCATTCTTGCCATTGTTCTAGAGAGATACGATGGCATGAAGGCATGGTGGAGGAGCACGCAGCTCTGCAGACAGATGGCCTAGGTTTAAATCCAGCCTCCACCATGTACTGTGACTCTGGGAAGCTCATTCAACATCTCTACGCCTCTACGTCTTTATTGGCAAAATGGAAATGATCACAGTTGCTGGCTCTTGAGATTATTGTGAGAGATGAACCAGTGGACATCTGGAAAGAAGGACGGCGCCAGTGCATCGTGAGAACCCGGCATGACAATTAGCGTTGCTACCTGTTTTACGTCACACAGTTATGTCATTACGTCATATATCACAGAATACAGATTCTGTATTCTGTGTTCCAAGCACAGAGCTCAGAGATGGAGGCATTAAAGAGCCAGAATGGCCACATTATTTTTTTTTCCATGCACTTCCTGGACAGTTACCCACCTCTACCTGAATCTGCCATGCCCCCATCCTGCTTTTGTGCCTTTGCTGTGCTCTTCCTTCTGCCTGTACGATGCTCTGCCCACATCTCCATTTGGAGAATGCTTAACTCCTCCTCTATGGAGCCTTCTATGCTTTCCCAGGCAGGTTGCTCTGTCCCTTATGAACCCTCAGATGTTGCACTTTCCAAAGCCGTAGGATTTATCAGTGTGGACACAGCTCTCCAAAGGGACACATGACCCTACTCTCCATAACCTTTCAATAATGTGTGGCCTGAGGGCAGGAAGTTAGTTTTTCTCGTGCCAAGGATAGTATTGGCTCTTGGTAGAGGCCTGATGAACATGAGCTGAGCAATTAAATAAACGGAAGAGCCTTTTCTTTAAAGAGTTTCTGTGATTCAATATGATATTTTTCTCCAAAACTTGTTTTCAGGCCTGAAGGTGACTTTCCCACCACTTCCATTGTAAACAGCTCTATAAGAGTTTGGCTTCTGGAGTTTTTCTTGCATTTTCCTTATAATTGTATTCCAATTGTTTCTTATATGATACCTCATATTCCCTTCATTCTTTTTTTGTCTTAATAGTTGCAGCCTGGGACATCTGGGTGGCTCAGTCGGTGAAAAGGCTGCCTTTGGCTCAGGTCATGGTCCCAGGGTCCTGGGATCGAGTTCCGTACCGGGCTCCCTTCTCCACAGGGAGCCTCCTTCACTATCTGGCTGTTGCTCCCTCTGCTTGTGCTCTCTCTCTCTCTCTCTCCAACAAATAAATAAGCAAAATTTAAAAAATAAAACAAAACAAAACAAAACAAAAAAACACAGTTGCTGGCTGTTTCCACTTCATCCATGCCTGCCAGGGAGTTCTTCCCTGTACTGACATCCTGTCCTCAGATGACAGAAGGTTTGGAATAGTCTCCTGAAATTGCAGTGTGGACCAAATCGAGGGCTTTGGACCAAATCGAGGGCTCCCCACTTATTTCCTGAATGAAACTATTATTTATTTCCCTTTGCTTTCCTCATCTGTGAAATGGGATCACCCATTCTTTCATCTGAAGAATATTGTGAGGCTTCAACAAATATTAGCATATTTGTGAAGTACGAGTATATATTAGGCACCCCATAAGTGCACTAGGACCTTCCGTTCGCCTGTGCAGCCAGGATCTGCTTTTTACCGTAACGCGATGTGTTACACAGAGCAGGGACAAGAATGCATGCTTTATGCTGTTATAAGAAGTAAAATGTCTAGAAGCTAGTCAATTACTGCCAGAGGCACCCCTATACAACACACTCTCTTGACACCATGTAGTTAAACAGAAGCCTGAAAAGTAGATCATATTTCCCTATGGCTCAGGCCACATTGCATCACACCTACTTGTTACATGTAAGCACGCAAGACAAGGGCTACGGGCTTAAATGTGCAGGAGCTCTAGGCTGTGTTTGGGGAGGTGGGCAGGGCAGGCTTCATGGGACTGAGATGGACCAGGTCAAGGTGGGCTGTTGAATGCATGCCTCCCTCCCCAGAGCTCCAGACTGAGAAAGGAGGCAGGGATAAGAACAGGGACTCAGGACTCCACTGGCCTGGAGGAAGTAAACACAGGACAGGAAAGAGAACGTTTTGAGTGGGGAAAGCAGCATTAAGTCTTGACAGTGCCATCAACTAGCTGGTCCACTTTGGGCAAATTTCTGAGCCCCATCCCTCCTCTGTAAAGTGAATCAGATGATCCCAGCTCATACAATATCAGAGTTTGGCATAAAGATCCCACATGGTAACCTCGGGGGACACACAGTTTAAGCTACAACACGGGGTACCATTGTGAAGGGATCTTTTAATAATCCTGTAACTTGGTTTCAATCTCCAAGCCTGTGAGCTCCGGCCAGCCCACTAAGCCAAGAATCCCTTCAGGGCACCTGGGTGGCTCAGTCAGTTAAGCATCTGCCTTCAGCTCAGGTCATGATCTCAGGGTTGGGGGATCAAAGCCCCGCATTGGGCTACCTGCTCAGCAGGGAGTCTGCTTCTCCCTCTTCCTCCGCCCCTCCTTCCTGCTTGTGCGTGCTCTCTCTCAAATAAATAAATTTTTAAAATCTTAAAAAAGAAGAAGAAGAAAAATCTCTTCAGATACCATCTCAAGTGCTTTGCCCAAATCCAAAACTCTAGGAGGTTTTTATAAGAAGATTGGCAACTGGAGAAATCTCCCATGCTTATCCAGGGGACCCCGACCCTTAGCCACCTCTGCTGTTCCCTACAAAAGGACGAATGTGCAAGCACAGAAGGGAGAGGAATAGCCAAAGTGTTAGTGAATCACACAATTAGCATTTTCTTCACACCTTTGCCATAAAGGCTAACCATTTGTGCCTCTTAATTGGATGGGGCTTTTGACAGGTGGGGTCATGAGTAAATGAAATTGTATTTGAATGACCACATGTGTTGCACACAGGACCTTGGACCCGCGCCCAGGCAGTTCTTTTCATGTGCTGCCATCCAAGAGGAGGTCTCGTTTGAAAACTAACAACTGATATTGCTTCCCTTCCAACTGTAAACAGAGCCCCAGTTGAGGAATTTACTATTGTGCCTCTCTGGTAGATATTAGCCCGGGTAGCAGAATCCATCATGACTGATGGTCACGGCATCAGAAAGAAATTTTCTTCGGTAAACCTTGTAATAAGACCAGGTGCTCGATAAATAAAATCCTTAATTGTGTGCTGCACACTGAGCAAACTTTTCTCTGATTCTCACAACCAACCCACGAAGTAGGTACCTTTATCCCCATTTCACAGATGAGAATGGTGGCAAGGTTACTATTGAAGTGCCCCTAGGTGTGGGTGGAGGAACGCAGATGGGGAATAAAGTCCATCCTCCCAACCCAGCAGATACTTTCCCAAGGAAGCCATCTTGTAGGACAGCACTTCTATACTGGAAATAGAATGATGAACAAAGTATTTTGCTCATTGCCCCTGTAGAGTTTACAGCCGAGAAGTGAAAACATCCATCAGACTGAGAATCACTTCAAAATTTTCCCAGAGGAAGCTATATATAAATACCTGAGTTGTAAAGGATGAGTAGGGGAATGCAAACATTTGGGGGACATTTAGAGGGTAGACCCTTCCAGGCAGAGGGAGCTGAGTGGGTCAAGCTCAAGGCAAAGGAGAGAGAAAGGGGAGAAGCTGGAGATCCAGTCCTAGAAGGTAGAGACCTGGCAGAGCTTTCTCCAGAGGTCACCAAAGGGTCTTTGAAGGTCTTACACAGGGAAAAACATGCTCAGGTCTATGCCCCCTTTCTTGCTGCCCCACTATCCATCTTCCTGGCTTTAGCCTGAACAGACCTGCAGAAATCAAAGATCCAAGACAGAGATGCTGGGGACTGAGATGCAGTGGAAATGGGGAAGGGAGGATGAATTGCAGGAGACCTAAGGGGGCAGCTGTACTCTGAAGCCCCTGAAAAGCCGCAGCCCACTGCCCTGTGGGCACTGGATCTGGGATGCGGAAAACGAAAAGTGAAAATAAAGAGAAGGGAGCGGGAAGGAGGTCCAATAAGCCCGGGTGTTGGCTCAAATCAGGTTGTTTGACAGTGTGTTCTCTTTTCTTTTCTTGTTCCTTCTTTTTCTTGCCCAATCTTATGCATGAAGAAATAAACTTAAGTATTCTCTCTTAAAAGTTTATACGGGATCGTAACCCTGTTTTATATATGGGGAAAAAAGCTGGCTCCTGGTGGGTTTTCTGTATTTTCATATTGCCATAATTCGAACAATGTGACGAATCAGCTCGCTGTAATTGCTGAAGCTGGGCTCAGAGGAGCTGGATTTTACGAGGACTTGACTGCGCTGCGCCCGGGGGTTGGGTGGTCATGCTCAGGGGGCTGGGGTATTTTCTGGCCAGAGACAGGAGGGAACTGGTGTTTACAGTGTTCTCTGTGTGCCGGGGTGGGACCTGCCTAATTTCCAAGTTGGGACCCTTTCCTGTTTGCCCCCCAGGTACAGATGACACTCTCAGAGGGCTTGGGGAAGGAGGAAGCTTTAGGGATATTTTCCCTATGTCTTCAGCCTTTCCAGAGTTATTTAAACTTTGACACCCTGACCGTCCCTTCCCAGGTACAAAAGGGAGAAAGTGGGGGCTGCTTTCCTTGGAATCGGTGTTCTCTTCTGACCCAACAAGCTTCCCGTGTTGACACACACCTGGCTCATGTCCTAACTCAGGATCCAGGGCTCATACCTGACTCCGCGCTTCAGGAACACCCGTCGGCAGGTGAACGAAAGGAATCCTATGTTTCCTCTAAGGGTCTCTCCCAAGTCTAAGCAGGTAAGAGAGAAGAGTCAAACCTTAGGCTCTCAAAGCAGATAAAGGTTTGCTCTTCGCTCTCAAAAGTAGATCAGCATCATTCTCCCATTTCACACATGTGGACGCTGAGGCTTGGGGAACTGGAGGGAATGGCCCAGGTATTTATTGACAGCCAGACGGGCTTCGAACCGAGGTTTCAGATATGAACGTACCCAGCACGATTGTCTGCAAAACAGGTGTTCACAAGGCTTTGTTTGTTTCCTTGCTTGCTTCCAACTCTCTGTGGACCCCTGTCCTTCACCGAGGGGACATTCTACCAGCATTGTCCCCAAGGGACAGCTGTGGTTCCCCTGTGTATCTGGGCCTACATCCCCAAGATGTGCCATCCGTGGACCTTTTAAGGGATTAACAAGCCCACATATGGTGCAGGGTAGACTGGGAGCCTGGTCTCAAGAGTCATAAAAGATTTTTAAGAGAACTTTATAGGAGTGAGCCCTCCAGCAGGGCGAGCATTGGGGTAGGGGCGGAGGTGGAGGGCTGAGCAGATTGGAGAGGGGGGAAGTCAGCTCTGATGGAGAAATTGCTGCTCAGAAGCCCCCCATGGGAGATCCCTGAGTCTGAAGTGGGAGCTGGGGCCTGAACCCCAGGGCCCTGGCTCTACTGCTCCAGGAGACCGAGGACTAGTCCCATCCCCCGAAAAGCTTCTCTGGACACTGGAAATCTGTGTGGCAAAAAATATTCTAAGTTCTCTGGAACATACTCTGTTTTGTAGGTATGGTGCCCTATGATGGTGACATCATGAGTTAAGACTTTCATCTCGGGTAGGCATTTTGGCGGGTTAGCCTAGGGACAGAAAGCAGGGGATATGTGTAAACGCCTCTGTAGTTGCAGCGAAATGTAACATTTCTGTTGTTCAATTATTCCGCTTATTAAACCGGCGTGTAAGTTACTGCCAGTGTTTATAAGTCACTGAAGCCAGAGACGTACATTTTTTTTTTTCCAGAAAGTGATGAGCAGACCTAGCCTGCGTCTCCAGCTCTACAACTTGGGAGTGGGAAACAAAGCCACGATTCCTTCCAAATCCTTAAACATGTCCTTTAACGACTGCTGAGTAGTTGCTTCTACACTATTCAGAATTAAATCATACTTATTTTTCTTTTTAAAGTTCTAAAAGCAAAAATGAGAAAAGGCACAGGGAGGGCAAGAAGGAAGAAAGGATGGGTTCAGACAGCTCCCTTCCATGGTGTCAGCACAGCCCCCCCTCCAGCCCATGCTCTGTGATCGGGGTACAAACGTGTCTGCTGGTGCCCCAGGCCAACTGTGCGTCCTTCTGTGTATGCTGTTCCTGATAACGGGAATGTGCTTTCCTCTATTCTCCGCTTGCAAAGCTTATAATCCATTTTTCAGTTCTCAGGTCATATCGCCTCCACCACGAAGTCCTCCATGACTCCTCTCCCACCTCCACCCTCTCTCAGACACAGGCACTCACACCCCCGAGTTTTTATAGCATTACACATACTCCAATGATAGCATTTGGCACATTATGCTTGTGGTAGTACTAGTCCTATCAAACTTCCCTTTAAGGAACTCATTTCTTTTCAACTGAGATAGTGTTATCATCTTTTATAAGTTCTGTCACTTAAATTTCTATCATCCTTATGCTATGAGTTAGCTATTATTTTCCTAAGTTTAAAAATAGGGAAAGGGGCGCCTGGGTGGCTCAGTTGGTTGGGTGACTGCCTTCGGCTCAGGTCATGATCCTGGAGACCAGGGATCGAGTCCCACATCGGGCTCCCTGCTCAGCAGGAGGCCTGCTTCTCCCTCTCTCACTCCCCCTGCTTGTGTTCCCTCTCTGGCTGTGTTTCTCTCTGTCAAATAAATAAAATCTTAAAAAAAAAATAGGGAAACTGAGACCCCTTGAGGCTGGGGCTCTTCCTACCGTGTGACCCTGGGCAAGGACTGTGCCTGTATTTTGGGGCGGGGTCTGATACCCTTGTACTATCCAGCCTAAACAAAGAAGCCATAATAAGCAATGAATTAAATAAGGAATAAATGTCACCATTGAGTGAAAAGGGCTTACGTGTGAAACATGGCTCTAAACAAGCATTTTATTTTCCCGCCACCATCCGGGCACACCTCCCCCCACTCAGGAACCAAAGCAAGCCTTAAGGAGTCACATTATTCGACCAGGGGGAAAGGAAGCCCCCACCCCCACCTCACCAGCGGGCAAGGGGCTGGCCCGGGTCACAGAGCTGCCTTTGGCACCTGCCCAGCACTATTTCCCAACTCCTGGTGGGCAGTCTTTTCCAAGCGGCTGCTTCCCAGAGCTCTACATTGGGAACGGGCCTGCTTCCCTTCCCTGTAACAGAAGACTTTCTTTACCTGTCCTTAGAGACAGAGGGAGCAGCAAGCCTCTATATTTCTTGGTTGCATTCTCCCAATTAAGCAGAGAAGCCAAGCGAAGACTCCTTGAGTCAAGTTAATTGCATCTTAGCGGCCTGGGTGCCTGGCAGCTATAGCCCAAGGTCGGATTTTATAGGGCTACTGAGCCCCACACCCAGGGTTTAGGATGGAAACCCTGACAAAGCTGTTCTGATAAGGCTGCAGAGGACCCAGGAGACCAGGAAACCTAGTAATTTTCCACTCCAAGGGCCCCTTGCCAGCCAGGGCTCTGAAGTGCTGGGCAGGAGGGTCTTGGCAGGGAGCTATTTGTTTCCACTCCGACGCACTCTGGATATTCAGTGTGATACCTTGCTGGGATTTTTAATGACAATTTTCTCCTTCGGCATCACCTGGTATGCAATTAGCTTTCCCATTCTTTGGACTGCCAATTATTCATTCACTTGCTCATTCGTTCATCAAGTTCTGGACTGTACCAGGTTTGTGCTGGGCACCACGGAGAAGAACTTCTTGGGAGATTAATTTTAAATTCTATTTTGTTAGGGTGAAGTTTGTGTACCACACAACTCTAGAGGGTGCCCTGCACATGGGCCGTGGTCACATCGGACACCTTCTCACACAAAATTACAGAATGGGGAAGAATAAACACAAAACAGAACATGAAAATACCGTGTATTCACTCTATTATAGAGGAAGAATGTTCAAAATAAACAAAGTAACTAGGTCATGTAACAATTCCCCAGCTCTTAGGCAATTTCCACCTTGCCTTTCTGAAACAGAAAAAAAACAAAAAAAAACAAAAAAAAAACAGTTATATTTCTCGGGGGCGCCTGGGTGGCTCAGTCAGTTAAGTATCCCACTATTGGTTTCGGCTCAGGTCATGATCTCAGGGTGGTGGGATCAAGCCCTGCATTGGGCTCTGCTCTCGGTGTAGAGTCTGCTTGAGAGTCTCTCCTTTTCCCCCTGTCCCTCCCCCTGCTCACACTTTCTCTTTATTTAAATACATACCTACCTACATAAGTAAAATCTTTAAAACAGGTTTTCTCAACCTTAGCCAGATAACACTGTTGGAGGAAGCTACTCCATACATTGCAGAATATTTAGCAGCATGACTGACCTCTACCCACGAGACAGTAGCACCTCCCTCCAAAGATGTGATGACTAAAATGTCCTCAGGTACTGCCCAGTGTCAGCAATGCGGAGAAGGAGGAAAAGGGGCAAACTGTCCCCAACTGACAGCCACTGGTTTAAAGTAACTTCTTTTCCCTCATTCCCTCCTTATTTCCTTCTGTTGTCCTGCAAATCGAGGTTCAAGACACTTAGATTTCATTCCAGACCCTCACAGTCTGACTCCTGCACACCCGTCCGGCTCCATGACACAGCCTGTCTCCACGTGCTCACCCAAGCACTTCCTCTGCATCCGCACACTGTCCCTACCTTCTAGCCCACCGGGTTTAAGCTTCTCGTCCTCCAAGGTCCTCTAACTTGTGAGGCCCCTCTTCCAGAGCAAGTGAATGTGCCCCTCTGTGGAATCCCCAGCATCAGGGAACCCCTCTGTCACAACACTTAAAGGTGTGAACATTAGGTCTAATGACAGTGTTGATTTATACCATCTGTAAGCTACCTGGGGGCAGTCACTGTGTACCCCCAGCACTTAAATCCTGGCTCACGGAGACTCATTTAGCAATTGCACTGTTGTATTCAAGTTCAGTGAAGGATTAAAAGGTAAAATAAATACATACATACCTACATAAGTAAAAGCATGCACCTTCTGCCAGCCTGCTCCGTAAAATTATTTGGAAGTTCAGGCCAAGAATCAGCACTCTGAGCTCCATTGCTGATGGGACATCTGATCTTGGACAAGTCAGGCCATCTTTCTGGTCTACTTCGGAGTTCTTTTTTTTTTTTTTTTTTTTTTTGCCTTAAGATTTTATTTATTTATTTACTTACTTACTTTAGAGAGAAAGAGCACAAGCAGGGAAGGAGCAGAGGGAGGGAGGAAAGAAATCTCAAGCAGACTCTATGCTGAGCACAGAGCTGACATGGGGCTCGATCTAATAACCCTGAGATCATGACCTGAGCCAAAACCAAGAGTCAGACACTTAAATGACTGCGCTCCCCAGGTGTCCCTCCCTCGATGTTCTTCATGTAAAATGGAAGTCTCTCACGGTCATTTTGAGACACAAATGAGTTATGACATGACAACACTTAAACTGTCATTAATTGAATAAATTTGAAAAGCTATTATTACCATTGAAAAATAAGATCCTTACAGACATAACATTGAATTGAAATAAATACATTTGTAGAATCCCTCTTTTCCTATATGGAAACTTGGCCATATCCTACATGTGAAGGGCATTTTATTTGTTTGGGTTTTTTCTTTGCCTGAAAAACAAAACTTTCCATGTGATCCTACCCTACCTAGAAGCTTAGTACTTCAATTCAGAAACTTTTTATTTTTTTTTCCTCTGCCAGAATTCCAAGAGTTCCTTCGATTTCTTTGTGACAGGCCATAGCAATAACTGGAGGACATTTTTCTAAGAGACATGTAGCTTGTAGAATCTTGAATTTTAAAAATTGTGTCTAGGGATACTAATTGAGACAGAAAACTTTAGAGAAGAAACTGCTTCTAAAATAGCCTCTTGGGGTGCCTGGGTGGCTCACTTAGTTAAGTGATTGCCTTCGGCTCAGATCATGATCCTGGAGTCCTGGGATCAAGCCCCACATGGGGCTCCCCGCTTGGCAGGAAGCCTGCTTCTCCCTCTCTCACTCCCCCTGCTTGTGTTCCCTCTCTGGCTGTATTTCTCTCTGTCAAATAAATAAATAAAAATCTTTAAAAAAAAATAAATAGCCTCTTAATTTCAAAAACAACAAATGCATTAGGTTTAAGGAAATGAAGTTGAGAGAAACCTTTTCAGAGATTTGCAACTGTTGTGCATTGAATTGTGCCCCACAAAAACGTCCTAGTCCCCAGAATCTGTGCATATGACCTTATCTGGAAATTGAGACTTTATAGTCCAGATGACGTCATACTGGAGTGGGGTGGACCCCAATCTAATCCGGCAGGTGTCCTTATAAGAAGAGGAGAAGAGACAGGGGCACAGCAGGGAGGATGTCATGTGAAGTAGAGGCAGAATTTGGGGTGATGCCACCATCAGTGCAAGAATGTCGAGGATTCCTCAGAGCCACCAGCATCTGGAAGAATGGTATGGAACAGACTCATCCTCAGAACTCTGGAAGGCGAAACTTTTGGCAAAGCTGAATTGGGGACTTCTAGCCTCCACACTTGGAGAGGATCCCTTCCCCATGTGGTAAGGCCCTGGCCTGTGGTGCTTGGCTCGGGCGGGCCCAGGAAAGGGACACAAGCCCCCTCACCGGCGTCACAGAGCTCTTTCCTCATGGACATCTTTCTTTATACCCAGTCTGGTGCGGCCCTAATGTAACATCAAGACCCACAAATTGAGATGAACGAGGAGGGTGAGCAGTGAAGTATGGGAAGGGTGGAGACGACTTTTGATCCCCAACATGCAGCACTCACAGTGTGTTTGTGAGAATGCGAAGCAAAGCAATATAAACACAAACCCTCAGTAAGCGTCATATGCTCTGGACTAAATAGGAGACGCACGGAGCCCCGGGCTGAGGCAGGGCAGCCATAATTTCAGGGAGACAGAGGGCAAAACGTTATGTCCTGAGGAAGAGTTCCGAAACAGATGGGAGCCTATAGCCAGGCAGCGGGGCTGGTAAGTGAATAGACGTTGGAAACCAGCAAACCAGTAGGTGCCCCCCATCTGGAGTGTCTGCATGTGTAGACACTGGGAGGGTGGAGTGGTGGTTATTGAGTTTTTTGGCTACTTAATCTCCAACCCCTCTTTCCTATGGGGGAGGAGGCTCCCCCTGCACGTGCTATTGATGGGCACGGTGTCCTGCTCTCTACTCTTGCAACCGAAGATGGGAGATGCGCCTTCAGTGCCTGCCCTGGAAGCCAGTACACACAGGGAGCCTAGGCCCACCCGTGGGCGTGAGAACAAGCAGTGCAGAGTAGATCTCGCAGTAGGCGCAGGCAGATCCAGTTGTGGGGGCAACAGGAAAGAATGTGGGCACAACCATCTCCCCAGACTTGTGTCTTTATGTGGACTCACTGCAACCAGGATAGTCCTGTCAGACTCTTCCCCCATTCCTCACTGATTTTTCTCCACGGGAGGAGAAGAAGTCACCAGCTGGGGTGACACATGTAATTTGTAAGTCTAGCAAGAAGAACTCACTCCACGAGGCTACTTCTTCCTTCTCTTTCCAGACCCATCTGCCTAAAGGAGCATGTGGCTTCTGCTCCTCTGTGCCACAAGTTGCATGCGGTGGGCTCCTAGGACAAAGCATGAGGTGGCGTCACTGTGCCAATGACTGCAGGAGTCCAAAAATCAGGGGGGAAATACAAGCAAACCCATTTGATCTCAGATCTAAACCCATATTCTCCAAGAGCTTGTCAATACTAGGTGTGATGTGTTAGTATGGGATTACTGACTCTATCTTTGAATGGGCTTTGAACTCAGAAGGGGAAGAAGAAGGTTATTTATTGGGCCTAGGGAACTCAGAGAGGGACTTCCAGAGACTCCTGGCATCATCTGTGATTGACATTGAAGGGCAATGTGGACTTCAAAGAAAGAGGAGTAAGTGCTATCTCCAACAATATCCGTTGTTCTAGATTCGCTCCTTACTAGAGGAAGTCACAAACATGTGACCCTTGGTATGAAGTGACTGCTTTTTCTTTATCTACCAAGCATCAGAAAACACCAGAAGTTGGCTTTCACCTAGCGGGAACGACAGTTACTTGCTGTGACTTGAGGAGGTATCAAAACTTCTGATGTGTGGCATAGTTTAAATCACAGAGACCTTGACCACCTTCCCATCCAGGTGGCAAAATGTTAGTCCATTAAATGAGTAGCACCGTTTGGTTAGGACCAGAATGTAAGAAGTAACAAGCACTATAGACACTGTTGGTAGGGTACTTGCAAGCCAGGCAGTGAGGGAAGGATCCCACAAGAATGCAAGATCAGAATGCTACATGGCACTCACAGCAAGCCCCAAGACAAGACTCACTTAAGAAGCCCTTGAAGTCTGACAGCAAATCCAGGCTCTACTGAGCAAATAATTATGCTTCTTTTAGAAAACATTGTCTGAATTGCTCTTGCACCCTATTGGGCTGAAATGGGGCACAAAATAAATACTCACCCCTCTCTGGGCATTATAAACAGGATGTTCCATAATCCACTGAACCAGAAAGTACCATGCCTGGCAGATTCCATTAGCAGATGAAAATGGTGCATCAGGGATGATGTTCAATAGTTTCTTAAGGCACAAGTAGTGGCTGGGCAGGATGTTCACATTCCCAGCATGCCTGCTCCTGCCTCAATCGGTCTCCTCATCAGCCCTTTCCTCCAATTCCACAAGTACCTCTGACTAGTGGACTGACACAGAAACACTGTCATTTTTTATAGTTCCATTCAAGAACTATAGAGAAGGGAGATCTACCCAGAAAGCAAAACTTCAAGTAGTAACATTTCTTCATTTGCTTTGCAAAGGAACAGAGAGAGGGTGACTGGGAGACAATGGTTTTATGCCCGTGGGATTCGTATGTTTTAGGACAGACCCTTTTCCAGGAGCTGCTGTACTCATAGGATGGTATTCTGGTCGGTTGAAGACTCAGTCATCATGCCAGCAGGTAACACTTCATATGATGGGGCACCATCTTACAGAAAACAATACAGTCTCTGAACAATGGAGCAATTTGTGGTGATGTTGCCACCATAGCCAGAATAAAGTGTCCAGAACCAAGGGATTAAAGAAGGCATGGGCACTTCTTACTCCCCACTCATAAACTTTTACTTCCTAGTGCCACACCTTTGGGTTCTACTAGTTCCAGTGACTTGAGGTGGGAGGTGTGCTTTGGAGAGGAAGGCTTCCATGAGGGGACATAACAGTGGTCACACTGAACTGGAAATTAATTCCACCACCTGGTCATTTCAGATTCTTTAAACCCGTGGGAACATTGGCCAAAAATGAGAGCAGTCTCCAAATTGGCTAGGGTGTTTGATCCTGACCGTTGAGGAAAGATAGGATTGATGGTGGTAAGAACACAGATTTAGGAAGAATGGAACTTGGGGACCTCCTGAGTGGCTCCCAAATCTGCTGCATCTAATAGTATAAGTTAGTGGAAAACTTCTGCAACCCCAAACGAAGGGCCCATAGCTTTCCCAAACCAGATGTTTGAGCTATCCCCCAGAGTGACCACAGAAGGACCCGCTGAAGACAAAAACCACTGGAATGGAATAGTAAAGGTAGGCCACAAGTACTAGTTATGCAGACACGAGGACCAGAGCCTCCATCTGAATTCCTTCCTTACAGTGTTGAGTATTTATATACTCTACTAAAGTTTCCGCTTCTTCCCTCTCTTCTCCTCACTGTTATATATGTAGGAAGTAGGAACTATGACCTTTACAATTTAACTCATCTATTTTCAAAAAAACTGGAGGCACAGTCTAAATGATTTTGGTTTTGTTCCTTTGGGGAGGGGCTAAGTATACTTTCAGTTGCAAGGAAGACTGTGTGTGTGTGTGTGTGTGTGTGTGTGTGTGTGTAATACATATGGGAAGACAGCTTTGCAGGAAGATTGGGCAGCCAAAGAGGGGCCCATTGGGATTTGACAGTTCTTAGTGGTCATCTTGTACCAGCTCCTCTCATTCGGTGGGAAATACCATGTGGAGGAGCAGTCTACCCTCACAGTGGAGGCCAAAGTGGGTAGGGTGGGATATCCTCCCTCTTTCTTCCCCCTAGCATCCAGCAAAGTTGCCCAGATAAATGAGGATCTGAGCTCACTGGAAGTCAGTGTACTGTCCAGCATTCATGGTGAGGGTAGTGATGGAGGGTGCAACCTGGCTGCTTTCCAAAAAGTGAATGTTTGTTTTTTTGCAATTTGCCTCCCTGCCAATCAGAGAATTCCCTGATTCCTGCCTATCTTCCAACTCCATCAATCTTGTAAATCTGGCCTTCATGCCTGCTGATTCTGAAGCCTCCAACACCCACTTAGGAAGGTGCCAGAGTTGATTTTCACTGCTTGCAACTGAGAATTCTTGCTGATAGTAGAGTGGCTCGAGTACATGGCTGAGGTAGATTCACTGAAACGGTCCTGGATCAGAGGATGATAAGAAGCTTTTAAATAATGTTCTTTGTCATGATATTCTAGCCACCATGTCTAAAACACCATAGTTCCTTCACATGCCTGGAAGATCTCAGCTTACCACAACCCTATAAAGTCAATATTCTTCTTTTTTAATTTTTATTTGTAAACTATGTGACTTTATTTATTTATTTTTTAATAATGATGTATTTTATTTTTCAGTGTTGCAAGATTCATTGTTTATGACCCACACCCAGTGCTCCATGTAATTCATGCCCTCAATACCCAATATTCTTATGTCCATTTTAAAAACGAGAAACTTTTTTCACAGAGTAAACATAACCTCAAACCACACAGCTAAAATGTAGTAGATTAGAAACTTGGGCTTTAGGGAAGACCCAACTCCATGAAGGGTTCCATTACCTTTACCCCTTCCAATCTCATCTGACTTATACTTTCTCTCCTCTTGGGAGAATACCTTCTCCAAACAGCAATTTTTATGGGAACCAGAGGATATTGACCAATATCAGGATTCAGCCAGGTTGTCCTGACCTGTGGGAGGATGAAAGCCCTTTCATCCAACCAGATCGCTGAACATCTGTCCTGATGTATTTTTTTCCCAGGAGTTGTCCCAACAAATATGAGCTGCCACCTCCACCAAGATTCTTCACTCTCAAAGCCACAACTTTCCACACTACCACCCTCTTTCTCAGCAAGACAGATAGGGTACCCTATTTGCAGCATTCTCAGGAGCCCTTGGGTGTGGAAGAATCTGACCATGTGGCCAGCTCCACTGAGTGACCCAGGTGGGGACACGTGCAAGTCATTAGGCCTGGCCTGAGGGAGGCAGTTGCCTGACCCCTGTTTTTAAGGAAGCAAACCCAGAGTTTTATAGTCCAGAGCTCTCTGTGATCCTCAAAGCTTCCTTTTACTCTTGGCCCTGAAAACACTCCAAGGAAAGAAAAGTTGTTTTCTCATTATAAATCTCATGGCCTGGGGAAACTCTGCCTACCACATGAAACCACCAGGTCTGTGACTCATTTTGAGGTTTCTAAGCCTTCCTTGCCTTAATAGATGTTTCTCCTCCTCCAGCACCCCTGAGTTCTAAGTCAGCTAACTTGGTCAGGTAGAAGGTTTTGTCCAAATCCTATTTATCCTTTGGGACCTCCCCCAAGACATTACACCTCCAGGAAGGTTTGTGAGCTTGTGAGCCTGGTTGTCTCCCCACAGCACTTAACTTTTACCTCCATCAGAGCTGGGGCACATCTAGGAACCTGCCCTGAGTGCCTATGGTCTTCTAAACCATTGGTTTCTAACCAGGGGCAATTTTGCCTTTTGGCTATGTCCGGAGACATCTTTGGTTGTCCCAAGGACTACTGACATCTATTGGATAAAGACTAAGGATGCTGCTAAGCATTTTATAATGCACAGGACAGCTCCCAACAACAAAGAATTATCTGATTCAAGATGCCAATAGCAGGTCTAGCTTCATAGGCAAGCAACCACATGACCTGGCTTGCAGGAGGGTCCCATAGCTGGTTTAACGTTCTGCTGTTACTATGTTGAAATTTGTAGTAACTTTAAAAAAATTTTTTTTATTTGAGTTTAGCTGACACAGTGTTACATTAGTTTCAGGTGTACAACATAATGATTCAACTCTGTAGTTATGCTATGCTCACCACTATTGTAGCTATAATCTGTCACCATACAATGCTCTTATAACATCATTGACTATATACCCTACGCTGTGTCTTTTATTCCCATGACTTATTCATTCCATAACTAGGAGGTTGTATCTCTTTTTTGCCCATTTTGCCCATTTTGCTCTTCCCACTTCCCTTCTCTCCTCTGGTAACCATCAAATTATTCTCAGTATTTATAAGTCTGATCCTGCTTTTTATTTGGTTAGTCACTTGTTTTGTTTTTTGGATTCCACATACGAGTGAAATCATGTGATATTTATCTTTCTAAGTTTGACTTATTTCACTTCACATAATATCCCCTAGGCAACAAGGGCAAGTGGCAAATTATCACAAATAGCAAAAAATTGTCACAAATGGCAAAACTCTCAACCTTCTTTATAACTATTTGTATGTGTGTGTCTATGTGTGTGTGTATACACCATATTCTCCTTATCCATTTATTTATCAATGGACACTTATGTTGTTTCCATATTTTGGTTATTGTAAATAATGCTGCCATAAACAAAAAGGTTCATACATCTTTTTGTTTTTTTTAATTTTTATTGTGTTATGTTAGTCACTACACGTCATTAGTTTTTGATGTAGTATTCCAAGATTCATTGTTTATGTACAACACCCAGTGCTCAATGCAATATGTGCCCTCCTTAATACCCATCACCAGGCTCACCCATTCCCCCACCCCCTCCCTTCTAAAACCTTCAGTTTGTTTCTCAAAGTCCATAGTCTCTCATGGTTCATCTCCCCCTCTGATTTTCCCCCCTTCACTTTTCCTTTCCTTCTCCTAATGTCCTCCATGTTTTTCCTTATGTTCCACAAGTAAGTGAAACCATATGATAATTGACTTTCTCTGCTTGACTTATTTCACTCAGCATAATCTCCTCCAGTCCCATCCATGTTGATACAAAAGTTGGCTATTCATCATTTCTGATGGCAGAGTAAAATTCCATTGTATATATGGACTACATCTTCTTTTTTTTTTTTAAGATTTTATTTATTTGACAGAGAGAAACACAGCCAGAGAGGGACTGCCTGCCGGGCAGGGAGCCCGATGTGGGACTCGATCCCGGGTCTCTGGGATCATGACCTGAGCCGAAGGCAGTTGCTTAACCAACTGAGCCACACAGGTGCCCCACGACTACATCTTCTTTATCTGTTAGTCTGCTGAAGTGCATCTCAGCTCTTTCCACAGCTTGGCCATTGTGGAAATTGTTGCAATGAACACTGGGATACATATGGCCCTTCTCTTCACTACATCTGTTTCTTTGGGGTAGTGTAATCACTGGGTCACAGGGTAGCTCTATTTTTAATTTTTTAGGGAGTCTCCACACTGTTTTCCAAACTGGCTGCACCAATTTGCATTCCCACCAACAGTGTAAGAGGGTTCCCTTTTCTCCACACTCTCACCAACATTTGTTGTTTCTTGCCTTGTTAATCCTTCCCATTCTAACTGGCATAAGGTAGTATTTCAATGTGGTTTTGATTTGAATTTCCCTGATGGTTAATGATGATGATCACTTTTTCATGTGTCTGCTAGCCATTTGTAGGTCTTCGTTGGAGAAGTGTCTCTTCATGTCTTCTGCCCATTTTTTGACCTGATTATCTGTTCTTTGGGTGTTGAGTTTGAGAAGTTCTTTATAAATCTTGGATATCACCCCTTTGTCTGTAGTATCATTTGCAAATATCTTCTCCCATTCTGTGGGTGGCCTCTTTGCTTTGTTGACTGCTTCCTTTGCTGTGCTAGGGGCATCATGTTGCCTGATGTCTTAGTAACTTTTGAACAAGGGGGCTCGCTATTTTCACTCTGTACTAGGCCATAAAAATTATGCAGCCAGGTGTGGTCAAGTCTATGAATGTTAAGAAACCCCATCCTAAGTTTTGTAATAAGAGATGTAGAAATGATGATGTCATTACTGCCGAAAAGAAACCATAGTCCAGTAGGGGAGAGGACTACATGCTTCCTTTTCTGTGTGCCATGATGAGGAACCCGTAGGAAGGACTGCCTGAACCAGCTTCCAGTATCAGGGAAGTCAGCCTTACTTCAGTTAATTTCTGAGGCATCAGTACATGATAACCATATGAACAGGAGAGGAAGAAAGGGCCCAAATAGAGAAACAACATATTCAAGGTGACAGGCTTGAGTTGGTGAGAGTTGTCAGGGATGCTGGGCAGTCCTGTGTGTCCAGACTATCAGGTGTGACGAGGTAGAGAGGTAGAAGAAATTGGCTGCAGACTCGGAGGAACCACTTCTCAGTCACACGAAGGAGCTCTTATAGGATTTTGAGTAAGGTAGTGACATAATTCAGTTTAACTTTAGAAATACAGAGTTGGTGGGACAAACATATGGGAGGGAGGAGACACGGAACATGGAGACCAGCTCAGTGGCAGTCACAGTACAAGAGCAGGGAAAACTGAATGAAGTAGGACAGTAGCAATGCATTAAGGAGGGATTAAGACTCAAGAGATGCTGTGGAAGAATAGGTTTTGATGGTTGCTGAGTGGCTCCAACACATAATATGTAGTCTTGTTCTCTTTTCATCCTGATGACAGAGTTACAAGGGATGTTGCTACTTCTCACTTCACAGTTGAGGAATTTAAGGCTGAAGAGATTGAAATACCTTGACCAAGGTCATACAGTGGAGAAGCGGTAGAGCCAACTTTGGAAGGGGGCCGTGTCTGGTTTCAAAGTCATTGCCTTTCCACAAAGCCAGGTAGCACCCTCTCAAGCACATGAGGGTCCAACAGGATGACCGAGAATATGTCAAACTGGCCGTGGGTCAGGTTCACTCCTTACCTCCTGTTACCAACTCTGTTCCTCAAGCCACCTGGTCTACTCTAGGGTTAGTTATACACTGAATTCCTCACTTCCTGTCAAGTGTCAAGCTGATTTCTCAGTGTATAGTAGATAATTATTTGTGGCTAAAAAGAAAATTTATACCAGATATCTGAAAGACTTGGAAAAATGGTTTTAGTTGCCAACACAAAAAATGAGAGAAATAGAAATGAATATAATAAGATATCATTTCTGCCTATCAAATTGACTTGGTACAATCTTTCTGGAAAGTTATCTGATATTATAAAAAAAATACCCTTTGCCGAATACTTGATTATTCCCATAAGATAAGAACCTGAGTAAACATTTATGGACAAAGATAATCATCTCAGCCTTTTGTATAATGTAAGCAAAAATAAGGGTGGGGATACAATTTCCAAAAACAGGCCAATGGGTAGTGCTATGAAATCAAACAATGGGATATTAATTCTGCAGAATTTTTAATTATGTAAGAAGATGATCACAATATAAGTGAAAAAATTTTAATAAATACATACTGTTATATATGCAGTCAACTCCTCATTTTGTGTATACAGTTCCCAACTGGGGCTCAAGCCATACATACCTCTGGGATTAAGACATGTCTGAAAAGAATGGAGAATGATGGAATGAATCTGGTGGAATTATCCTAGGGGAGAAGTCAATCTCAGGAGGCAGGAGGCCAGGCAGACAAGCTTAACCCGGATACAAAGCCTCATACGTAGGTGGGGCAAAGGCTGTTCTGAGGAGCACAGGATGCCCATCACTCAGATTGTGGGGGACTCAGAGCATATGTGAGCTGAAAGAGATGAGGTTCTGTTGTTCAGATTATCTATTACTATGTAACAAAGTACCCCAAAATTTACTGGCTGAAACAGCCATTTATTATCTTCATTCATGGCTCTGTGGGCTAACTGGGCTCAGCAAGACAGTGGTCACTCAAGGTGTCTCATATGATTGCAGTCAATGGTGGTTTAGGGAAGAGTCTTCTGAAGGGACAACTCTCTGGATATCCAAGATGGCACATTCACATGACTGGCAGTTGGTGCTGACTGTCCCCTCAGATGAGGCCTTCAACTGGAGCACCCACACATGGACACTCATCATAAGGCTTCTCATCATGTATGGCTGGGTTCTGAGAGAAAGTAGCCCAAGAAGGAGCATTTCAAGAGACCCAGGTGGAAGTCACAAGCCTTCATACAACCTAGTCTCAGAAGACCCAGAACATCCTTTTGGATGCATCCTATTTGTGAATTAAGTCACTAAGACCAGCCCAGATTCAAAGAGTAGTGGATTAGAGTCTACCTATTGATAAAAAGGGGCAGCAGGTCCTTACAGGGACAGAAGGGATTGATGGCGGCCATCTTTCAAGCTTATTTATCATAACTGTTTTCAATAAAGAGCTCTGAAAAACATGGCTACCTAGGACCTAAAGCAAAGTTGTTTGGACACAAAGGACAGAGACTCTCACCTCTACAGGCCAGCCTCGCTTCAGTGCCACATAGGCTTAGGGGGGCACAGCTGTGTGCCTGACTCCGGAGGAAGCCTCACGGCACCAGGAGCAACAGGAGCACACAGCAGCTGTAAGACTCATGACAGTGGCCAGTAGAGAAAGCTTTGAAAACGAGCCCAAGCAGCAAAAGCGAGGCATATTCAGGGGCTTGGAGGCCTCCAGAGCGAACACCATTATGAGGACCACAATGCTGAAGGTAGTGCAAACTCAGGAGCAGGTCCTAAGACTTCATCTGAGAAATCCTTTAGAACTTCCCAGAAACAATTCAGGAGGCCTTTGAAAGGCAGCCGGAGGAGCGTTGTTTGGAAAACCCATAAAATACAAGTTATGATGACTAAGATTACCTCATTTTTTCAACCCAGCTTGATGCAAAATGATTTACATGACTTGAATATACGAATACATATGTTTCTATGCACACATACATGAACATACACATGTACAAAGAAAAAGTGTGCTTGGGGAAAAAAAAGACTGAAAGAAGGTATACCAAAATGTTAACAGTGTCTGTGCAACTCTGACATCAGATTAGGGTGCTTTTAACTCCCTTCATGGTATATTTTTGTGTATGTTCCCAATTTTCTGTGATGAACACGTTGCATGTATAACTAGAAATAGGTACACATCTGTAAAAGAAAACATACATGTATCTTTAATGATGGTGCTTGCTCAAACGAGGTCCTGGGGGAAGGAGGTCCCCGCCCCCGCCCAGGCCCTGGTTCTGGGCACAACAAACTTGATGGCCAAGAATGTCTGTGATGGATTTGGCTTCAAGCACAGCTCAGGGGAGCTATGAGCACAGCAGGAAGATCAGATTCAGAGTTGGGGGTGTGGTGAAAAGCCTCTGGAAAAGAGGCCATCCCTTACCAGCTGGGGTAGACCTGGGACATGCCTCTGCTATGGAGGTTCGGACAGCCAGGAGGGTCAGCATGTCGAAGAGCCCTGCACTGACCACCCATCAGGCTGGAGAAAGAGCTCCTGGTACGGGGGTATGAGGGTTTCCCCATAAGCCCACCATAGGCTCTTAATTGGTCTGGTTGTGGTAGGAGGAAGGCATCAAAATTCAAGTGACCACCACAAGCCCTATTAGGGAGCTGTGTCCATCAGGGAAATCAAGTTCACCACAGATAGCTGAAAAAAGAAAATGGCCTCTCTTTCCACTTCTCGGACTCTTGCCAGTGCCTCCCATGAGCCAGGCCAGTCATCAAGGGAGCCCAGGTAATGCAGAGCACAAGGGTCAGGTTTCTAGATGCCAGAGTGAGACCAAAAGGGGTCACAATGGATGTGGGGACAGATAGAAAATAACACACACAGAGATACTATTATCATCCCAATTTCAGAGAAGGAAAGTAGAGCACGGAAGTGAGGTATTGACTCACCATGTTCTAGACACCTTGTTATGCTTTCTAGAACTCACCTGGATGGAGCCAGTCTGTTGACTGTAACAGGCACATGAAGAGCCTGGTAAGAACTGAAAAGGAGGTATTACATACATGAACAACAATGCTGGGGGAGGACGAGTGGTCAGGCAGGTTTCCCAGAAAAGTCTTGAATGGGTGTGAAAAAGCAGAGGACTTCAATTCACTTCAGCCCTGTGCCTTTGCACATCGCTAATGCACAAGCTAAAAAGAGAGAAATGCACCAGGCTATGAGCCCCTGCTCATTCCAGGCTCTCCATCTCCTTCATCTTCATATTCCTGCAGTCCCCCTGAGACAAAGGATGCTCGTGAGGCTACAGGAGACAGTGTTGGGTAACGTTTGGGATTTCAGACTGTGTCAGACCAACCTGGGTTTGCATCCTGAGTCTACTCTACCCCTGGTGAGGAAGCAACCCAGACTCCATCCCAAGTCTCCTTCTCTTAAATCTGTAAAAGGGGTACTGTGGTAGATGTAGGTACTCCACTGTGGGGGCTGTGAGCATGAAATGAGGTAATGCACGGAAATACCTTAGCAAGAAGTGCCTGATAATTTATTGTGATTGTCATGATTACGCAATTACAATTATTATTATATGATTTTACTCATTAGCAGTTATTATGGTCATAATCTAATAGAAAATCTATAATCTAATGTAAATTCTAATAGGAGGAAGTGGTGAACAGTGTAGCCTGTGGAGCTTATGGGGGCTCCCCAGAAGAGGGGCTGTTTGAAATGAATCTTGAAGTTCTTCAGGTGGAGAAGGGAAGGCATCCAGGCAACAGGACCACAAATGTGAGGGCATGGAGGCATGACACAGCTCAGCTCCCAGGGAAAGTGTCTGTATTTCAGTGTGAGCAGGGTACTTGGTGCGCGGGGAAAGGGAGAAGAGGAAGTAACACAAGACAGGGCAGGAGCAATAGCCAAAGCCCTTTCAACAAATCCAACCCATTGTGAAAACCCAGTGCAAGCCTCCTCTGCTTCCAAAAGCCTTTCATGAGCATCTTACCCCACAGCATTCCCCACCTTCTCTGAAATTCAATAATCCCTTGATGTTTTACCACAGGATTCAGTTTCTGACTTTTTTTTTTAAGATTTTATTTATTTATTTGACAGAGAGAAATACAGCCAGAGAGGGAACACAAGCAGGGGGAGTGAGAGAGGGAGAAGCAGATTCCCCGCCGAGCTGGGAGCCTGATGTAGGGCTCGATCCCGGGTCTCCGGGATCATGACCTGAGCCGAAGGCAGTGGCTTAACCAGCTGAGCCACCCAGGTGCCCCAGTTTCTGACTTTTTTTAAAAACAATATTTTATTCATTTATTTGATACAAAGAAAGAATGAGCAGGGCGTGAGGACAGAGGGAGAGGGAGAAGCAGACTCCTTCCTGAGCAGGGAGCCCCACACAGGGCTTGATCCCAGGACCCTGGGATCATGACCTGAACTGATGCCAGATGCTCAACCAACTGAGCTACCCAGATGCCTCTCAGCATCTAAATCTTTTAAGATAATATTCTTAAGATTCTTCTATGCAATACTTTTTTTCTTGCCAACTTTCTCCATCTCTTGTATTATTACCCTGACAAGCAGCCCCCAGTAAATCTTTAGGAGACCTTTGTTGATTGGTTAATAACCCTTTTTTGTTTAGAGTCTTTTCTCTGTACTAGGTAAAAAGAAATCCCCTCTCAACCTATTATTAATGATAAGAGTCTTATCATTACCAGAGGCTCCAGGGCCCTGACAGCCAAGCTTGGGACACAGCCTGGCTGGTTCCATCTCTCCCTCCATTCAGCATTGCCCCCGTCTTTGCCTTACTTCTTTGATGGGGACACAAGTGGCCTGTCCCCTCACTGGGCTGACACATAACAGACACCATGATCTGTAGCTAGTATCATTCTTATTATCAACCACTGGACTTTTAGATCCTTGGATATCAACTAATCTCCTTTTTCTAACTTTCTGATTTTTATCATCTCAAATCACTGATAACGGAGATGTGTGACAGGTATAGAGTCTTTTCCCTCCTGAGATATGCAAAAGTAAAACTATGTTCCCTGCTGGGAAATGGTTTCTGAGTGACTCGACCTAAAGACTAGGGCAGGGCAACTAGAAATATTGGTCCCTTCTAGTCATTCCCATGATTTCCGAGTAAAGCCATCCCTCACTGATGATGTTTTTTTTGTTTTGTTTTGTTTTTTTAGGGTTCATTTTTGTTTATTCAGTTCAAAAGTCAGGGAAATTAGTTGGTTTTTTTTTACTTTAAATTTATTTTATTTTTTCAGTGTTCCAAGATTCATTGCCCATGCCCCACACCCAGAGCTCCATGCAATAGGGGCCCTTAGTACCCACCACCAGGCCTTCCCATCCCCCCACCCCCTCCCTCCAAGACCCTCAGTTTGTTTCTGTGTCCAAAGTCTCTCATGTTTCATTTCTCTCCCTGAATTACCC